>CALYLW010000791.1:280000-284313 GCA_944989445.1 Ampullaceana balthica | reverse complement strand
TCACTCATCCATAAGGGGTGTCAATAAGTGCTGACATTCATGCGCCTCACTCATCCATAAGGGTGTCAATAAGTGCTGACATTCATGCGCCTCACTCATCCATAAGGGTGTCAATAAGTGCTGACATTCATGCGCCTCACTCATCCATAAGGGTGTCAATAAGTGCTGACATTCATGCGCCTCACTCATCCATAAGGGTGTCAATAAGTGCTGACATTCATGCGCCTCACTCATCCATAAGGGTGTCAATAAGTGCTGACATTCATGCGCCTCACTCATCCATAAGGGTGTCAATAAGTGCTGACATTCATGCGCCTCACTCATCCATAAGGGTGTCAATAAGTGCTGACATTCATGCGCCTCACTCATCCATAAGGGTGTCAATAAGTGCTGACATTCATGCGCCTCACTCATCCATAAGGGTGTCAATAAGTGCTGACATTCATGCGCCTCACTCATCCATAAGGGTGTCAATAAGTGCTGACATTCATGCGCCTCACTCATCCATAAGGGTGTCAATAAGTGCTGACATTCATGCGCCTCACTCATCCATAAGGGTGTCAATAAGTGCTGACATTCATGCGCCTCACTCATCCATAAGGGTGTCAATAAGTGCTGACATTCATGCGCCTCACTCATCCATAAGGGTGTCAATAAGTGCTGACATTCATGCGCCTCACTCATCCATAAGGGAGTCAATAAGTGCTGACATTCATGCGCCTCACTCATCCATAAGGGTGTCAATAAGTGCTGACATTCATGCGCCTCACTCATCCATAAGGGTGTCAATAAGTGCTGACATTCATGCGCCTCACTCATCCATAAGGGTGTCAATAAGTGCTGACATTCATGCGCCTCACTCATCCATAAGGGTGTCAATAAGTGCTGACATTCATGCGCCTCACTCATCCATAAGGGTGTCAATAAGTGCTGACATTCATGCGCCTCACTCATCCATAAGGGTGTCAATAAGTGCTGACATTCATGCGCCTCACTCATCCATAAGGGTGTCAATAAGTGCTGACATTCATGCGCCTCACTCATCCATAAGGGTGTCAATAAGTGCTGACATTCATGCGCCTCACTCATCCATAAGGGTGTCAATAAGTGCTGACATTCATGCGCCTCACTCATCCATAAGGGTGTCAATAAGTGCTGACATTCATGCGCCTCACTCATCCATAAGGGTGTCAATAAGTGCTGACATTCATGCGCCTCACTCATCCATAAGGGTGTCAATAAGTGCTGACATTCATGCGCCTCACTCATCCATAAGGGTGTCAATAAGTGCTGACATTCATGCGCCTCACTCATCCATAAGGGTGTCAATAAGTGCTGACATTCATGCGCCTCACTCATCCATAAGGGTGTCAATAAGTGCTGACATTCATGCGCCTCACTCATCCATAAGGGTGTCAATAAGTGCTGACATTCATGCGCCTCACTCATCCATAAGGGTGTCAATAAGTGCTGACATTCATGCGCCTCACTCATCCATAAGGGTGTCAATAAGTGCTGACATTCATGCGCCTCACTCATCCATAAGGGTGTCAATAAGTGCTGACATTCATGCGCCTCACTCATCCATAAGGGTGTCAATAAGTGCTGACATTCATGCGCCTCACTCATCCATAAGGGTGTCAATAAGTGCTGACATTCATGCGCCTCACTCATCCATAAGGGTGTCAATAAGTGCTGACATTCATGCGCCTCACTCATCCATAAGGGTGTCAATAAGTGCTGACATTCATGCGCCTCACTCATCCATAAGGGTGTCAATAAGTGCTGACATTCATGCGCCTCACTCATCCATAAGGGTGTCAATAAGTGCTGACATTCATGCGCCTCACTCATCCATAAGGGTGTCAATAAGTGCTGACATTCATGCGCCTCACTCATCCATAAGGGTGTCAATAAGTGCTGACATTCATGCGCCTCACTCATCCATAAGGGTGTCAATAAGTGCTGACATTCATGCGCCTCACTCATCCATAAGGGTGTCAATAAGTGCTGACATTCATGCGCCTCACTCATCCATAAGGGTGTCAATAAGTGCTGACATTCATGCGCCTCACTCATCCATAAGGGTGTCAATAAGTGCTGACATTCATGCGCCTCACTCATCCATAAGGGTGTCAATAAGTGCTGACATTCATGCGCCTCACTCATCCATAAGGGTGTCAATAAGTGCTGACATTCATGCGCCTCACTCATCCATAAGGGTGTCAATAAGTGCTGACATTCATGCGCCTCACTCATCCATAAGGGTGTCAATAAGTGCTGACATTCATGCGCCTCACTCATCCATAAGGGTGTCAATAAGTGCTGACATTCATGCGCCTCACTCATCCATAAGGGTGTCAATAAGTGCTGACATTCATGCGCCTCACTCATCCATAAGGGTGTCAATAAGTGCTGACATTCATGCGCCTCACTCATCCATAAGGGTGTCAATAAGTGCTGACATTCATGCGCCTCACTCATCCATAAGGGTGTCAATAAGTGCTGACATTCATGCGCCTCACTCATCCATAAGGGTGTCAATAAGTGCTGACATTCATGCGCCTCACTCATCCATAAGGGTGTCAATAAGTGCTGACATTCATGCGCCTCACTCATCCATAAGGGTGTCAATAAGTGCTGACATTCATGCGCCTCACTCATCCATAAGGGTGTCAATAAGTGCTGACATTCATGCGCCTCACTCATCCATAAGGGTGTCAATAAGTGCTGACATTCATGCGCCTCACTCATCCATAAGGGTGTCAATAAGTGCTGACATTCATGCGCCTCACTCATCCATAAGGGTGTCAATAAGTGCTGACATTCATGCGCCTCACTCATCCATAAGGGTGTCAATAAGTGCTGACATTCATGCGCCTCACTCATCCATAAGGGTGTCAATAAGTGCTGACATTCATGCGCCTCACTCATCCATAAGGGTGTCAATAAGTGCTGACATTCATGCGCCTCACTCATCCATAAGGGTGTCAATAAGTGCTGACATTCATGCGCCTCACTCATCCATAAGGGTGTCAATAAGTGCTGACATTCATGCGCCTCACTCATCCATAAGGGTGTCAATAAGTGCTGACATTCATGCGCCTCACTCATCCATAAGGGTGTCAATAAGTGCTGACATTCATGCGCCTCACTCATCCATAAGGGTGTCAATAAGTGCTGACATTCATGCGCCTCACTCATCCATAAGGGTGTCAATAAGTGCTGACATTCATGCGCCTCACTCATCCATAAGGGTGTCAATAAGTGCTGACATTCATGCGCCTCACTCATCCATAAGGGTGTCAATAAGTGCTGACATTCATGCGCCTCACTCATCCATAAGGGTGTCAATAAGTGCTGACATTCATGCGCCTCACTCATCCATAAGGGTGTCAATAAGTGCTGACATTCATGCGCCTCACTCATCCATAAGGGTGTCAATAAGTGCTGACATTCATGCGCCTCACTCATCCATAAGGGTGTCAATAAGTGCTGACATTCATGCGCCTCACTCATCCATAAGGGTGTCAATAAGTGCTGACATTCATGCGCCTCACTCATCCATAAGGGTGTCAATAAGTGCTGACATTCATGCGCCTCACTCATCCATAAGGGTGTCAATAAGTGCTGACATTCATGCGCCTCACTCATCCATAAGGGTGTCAATAAGTGCTGACATTCATGCGCCTCACTCATCCATAAGGGTGTCAATAAGTGCTGACATTCATGCGCCTCACTCATCCATAAGGGTGTCAATAAGTGCTGACATTCATGCGCCTCACTCATCCATAAGGGTGTCAATAAGTGCTGACATTCATGCGCCTCACTCATCCATAAGGGTGTCAATAAGTGCTGACATTCATGCGCCTCACTCATCCATAAGGGTGTCAATAAGTGCTGACATTCATGCGCCTCACTCATCCATAAGGGTGTCAATAAGTGCTGACATTCATGCGCCTCACTCATCCATAAGGGTGTCAATAAGTGCTGACATTCATGCGCCTCACTCATCCATAAGGGTGTCAATAAGTGCTGACATTCATGCGCCTCACTCATCCATAAGGGTGTCAATAAGTGCTGACATTCATGCGCCTCACTCATCCATAAGGGTGTCAATAAGTGCTGACATTCATGCGCCTCACTCATCCATAAGGGTGTCAATAAGTGCTGACATTCATGCGCCTCACTCATCCATAAGGGTGTCAATAAGTGCTGACATTCATGCGCCTCACTCATCCATAAGGGTGTCAATAAGTGCTGACATTCATGCGCCTCACTCATCCATAAGGGTGTCAATAAGTGCTGACATT
>CALYLW010000791.1:0-275000 GCA_944989445.1 Ampullaceana balthica | reverse complement strand
CTTAAATCTGAGAAACAACAAAGTCATATTTCATTCTCTTGACGGCCCTTAGATAAATCTTGTGTTGCATTTCTGCCATCTTACCTCCCTTGTCCTAACTTCTCCTAACTTTTATTTATTTTCTGGGATCTATTGATTACGTCACACGCCATTGTGTCTATAAGAGTTGCTCTAAGATGTCATTGTGTCTATAAGAGTTGCTCTAAGATGTCATTGTGTCTATAAGAGTTGCTCTAAGATGTCATTGTGTCTATAAGAGTTGCTCTAAGATGTCATTGTGTCTATAAGAGTTGCTCTAAGATGTCATTGTGTCTATAAGAGTTGCTCTAAGATGTCATTGTGTCTATAAGAGTTGCTCTAAGATGTCATTGTGTCTATAAGAGTTGCTCTAAGATGTCATTGTGTCTATAAGAGTTGCTCTAAGATGTCATTGTGTCTATAAGAGTTGCTCTAAGATGTCATTGTGTCTATAAGAGTTGCTCTAAGATGTCATTGTGTCTATAAGAGTTGCTCTAAGATGTCATTGTGTCTATAAGAGTTGCTCTAAGATGTCATTGTGTCTATAAGAGTTGCTCTAAGATGTCATTGTGTCTATAAGAGTTGCTCTAAGATGTCATTGTGTCTATAAGAGTTGCTCTAAGATGATCTAAACTGTCGTCACTGTTAGACAATCTAGGATTAAATGTTGTGTTTATTTTATTTTAAAATAATATTGGTGTTTGAAAGTGAATGTAAAACGAACAAGACGTAGACGTAGACCTACTTTGGTATAAGTACAAGACGTAGACCTACTTTGGGCTAACTACAAGACGTAGACCTACTTTGGTATAAGTACAAGACGTAGACCTACTTTGGTATAAGTACAAGACGTAGACCTACTTTGGTATAAGTACAAGACGTAGACCTACTTTGGTATAAGTACAAGACGTAGACCTACTTTGGTATAAGTACAAGACGTAGACCTACTTTGGTTTAAGTACAAGACGTAGACCTTCTTTGGTATAAGTACAAGACGTAGACCTACTTTGGTATAAGTACAAGACGTAGACCTTCTGTTGTTTAAGTACAAGACGTAGACCTACTTTGGTATAAGTACAAGACGTAGACCTACTTTGGTTTAAGTACAAGACGTAGACCTACTTTGGTATAAGTACAAGACGTAGACCTACTTTGGTATAAGTACAAGACGTAGACCTTCTGTTGTTTAAGTACAAGACGTAGACCTACTTTGGTATAAGTACAAGACGTAGACCTACTTTGGTATAAGTACAAGACGTAGACCTACTTTGGTATAAGTACAAGACGTAGACCTACTTTGGTATAAGTACAAGACGTAGACCTACTTTGGTTTAAGTACAAGACGTAGACCTTCTTTGGTATAAGTACAAGACGTAGACCTACTTTGGTTTAAGTACAAGACGTAGACCTTCTTTTGTATAAGTATAAGACGTAGACCTACTTTGGTATAACTACAAGACGTAGACCTACTTTGGTATAAGTACAAGACGTAGACCTACTTTGGTATAAGTACAAGACATAGACCTACTTTGGTATAACTACAAGACGTAGACCTACTTTGGTTTAAGTACAAGACGTAGACCTACTTTGGTATAAGTACAAGACGTAGACCTACTTTGGTATAAGTACAAGACGTAGACCTACTTTGGTATAAGTACAAGACGTAGACCTACTTTGGTATAAGTACAAGACGTAGACCTTCTGTTGTTTAAGTACAAGACGTAGACCTACTTTGGTATAAGTACAAGACGTAGACCTACTTTGGTTTAAGTACAAGACGTAGACCTACTTTGGTATAAGTACAAGACGTAGACCTACTTTGGTATAAGTACAAGACGTAGACCTACTTTGGTATAAGTACAAGACGTAGACCTACTTTGGTATAAGTACAAGACGTAGACCTACTTTGGTATAAGTACAAGACATAGACCTACTTTGGTATAAGTACAAGACGTAGACCTACTTTGGTATAACTACAAGACGTAGACCTACTTTGGTATAAGTACAAGACGTAGACCTACTTTGGTATAAGTACAAGACGTAGACCTACTTTGGTTTAAGTACAAGACGTAGACCTTCTTTGGTATAAGTACAAGACGTAGACCTACTTTGGTATAAGTACAAGACGTAGACCTTCTGTTGTTTAAGTACAAGACGTAGACCTACTTTGGTATAAGTACAAGACGTAGACCTACTTTGGTTTAAGTACAAGACGTAGACCTTCTTTGGTATAAGTACAAGACGTAGACCTACTTTGGTATAACTACAAGACGTAGACCTACTTTGGTATAAGTACAAGACGTAGACCTACTTTGGTATAAGTACAAGACGTAGACCTACTTTGGTATAAGTACAAGACGTAGACCTACTTTGGTATAAGTACAAGACGTAGACCTACTTTGGTATAAGTACAAGACGTAGACCTACTTTGGTATAAGTACAAGACGTAGACCTACTTTGGTATAAGTACAAGACGTAGACCTACTTTGGTATAAGTACAAGACATAGACCTACTTTGGTATATGTACAAGACGTAGACCTACTTTGGTATAAGTACAAGACGTAGACCTACTTTGGTTTAAGTACAAGACGTAGACCTTCTTTTGTTTAAGTACAAGACGTAGACCTACTTTGGTATAAGTACAAGACGTAGACCTACTTTGGTATAAGTACAAGACGTAGACCTACTTTGGTATAAGTACAAGACGTAGACCTACTTTGGTATAAGTACAAGACGTAGACCTACTTTGGTTTAAGTACAAGACGTAGACCTACTTTGGTATAAGTACAAGACGTAGACCTACTTTGGTATAAGTACAAGACGTAGACCTACTTTGGTATAAGTACAAGACGTAGACCTACTTTGGTATAAGTACAAGACGTAGACCTACTTTGGTATAAGTACAAGACATAGACCTACTTTGGTATAAGTACAAGACGTAGACCTACTTTGGTATAACTACAAGACGTAGACCTACTTTGGTATAAGTACAAGACGTAGACCTACTTTGGTATAAGTACAAGACGTAGACCTACTTTGGTTTAAGTACAAGACGTAGACCTTCTTTGGTATAAGTACAAGACGTAGACCTACTTTGGTATAAGTACAAGACGTAGACCTTCTGTTGTTTAAGTACAAGACGTAGACCTACTTTGGTATAAGTACAAGACGTAGACCTACTTTGGTTTAAGTACAAGACGTAGACCTTCTTTGGTATAAGTACAAGACGTAGACCTACTTTGGTATAACTACAAGACGTAGACCTACTTTGGTATAAGTACAAGACGTAGACCTACTTTGGTATAAGTACAAGACGTAGACCTACTTTGGTATAAGTACAAGACGTAGACCTACTTTGGTATAAGTACAAGACGTAGACCTACTTTGGTATAAGTACAAGACGTAGACCTACTTTGGTATAAGTACAAGACGTAGACCTACTTTGGTATAAGTACAAGACGTAGACCTACTTTGGTATAAGTACAAGACATAGACCTACTTTGGTATATGTACAAGACGTAGACCTACTTTGGTATAAGTACAAGACGTAGACCTACTTTGGTTTAAGTACAAGACGTAGACCTTCTGTTTGTTTAAGTACAAGACGTAGACCTACTTTGGTATAAGTACAAGACGTAGACCTACTTTGGTATAAGTACAAGACGTAGACCTTCTGTTGTTTAAGTACAAGACGTAGACCTTCTGTTGTTTAAGTACAAGACGTAGACCTTCTGTTGTTTAAGTACAAGACGTAGACCTACTTTGGTATAAGTACAAGACGTAGACCTACTTTGGTATAAGTACAAGACGTAGACCTTCTGTTGTTTAAGTACAAGACGTAGACCTACTTTGGTATAAGTACAAGACGTAGACCTTCTTTGGTTAACGTAGTCTAAATGGATGCAAAAAGAGCTAATAAATTAGTTATTAATCTTAATCGCCTCTAACCCATAAAGAGAGAGAAAAACTGGGAGAGAAAAGGGGGGGGGGAGAGAATCAGAGCAAGGGAACGAATAAAGCAAACCCGTAAAAACAAATTTTTTGACTATAAATCCCTTATATATGAGACATAACTAAAAGTATTGATTATGTTCAAACGCGACAAACATTTACAAACTGACAAAGAGTGATATCCCCTGGCTTTAAAACCGGGGGAAAGGACTGGAGGGGGTGTCGACATCGACGGGTCAACGCTTCGTCTCACCTGGCACGTGAAAGAAAAACAATAACAAACCGTGAATTTGAATTACATATGTTAAATAGAGATAAACTAAAAATGCATTAATTTAATTACGGTACGTTCGATCGATCTGAAATTTTGATACGATGCATTGTTAGGTCAGACGGGTCCGTGTGCCAAATTTCAGTTCGATCGGATCATGGGAAGTGGGTCATTTTTGACTTCTGTTTTTCCGCCCAGCCCGCCGAGCCCAAGACAGAGAGAGAGAGACGGCCGCGAAGTTAATATAAGGGATTTAATATTTAAAAAAAACCCCGTAAAAACAAAGTTTTTGACTATAAATCCCTTATATATGAGACATAACTAACCGTATTGATTATTTTCGAACATTTACAGACTGACACCGAGTGATGTCCCTTGTCTTTAATAAATGGGGGTGGGATGTGAGGGGGTGTAGGCACGACGGTCGGCGTCAACACGACGGTCGGCGTCAACTCAAACTCACGTGAAACTGGAAGAAAAAAAACAATAACAAACAGTGAATTTTGAATTACATACCTCATATAAGGATAAACTAAAAATGCATTAATTTAATTATGGTACGTTCGATCGATCTGAAATTTTGATACGATGCATTGTTAGGTTCGACGGGTCCGTGTGCCAAATTTCAGTTTGATCGGATCATGGAAAAATGGGTCATTTTTGACTTCTGTTTTTCCGCCCGCCGAGCCCAAGACAGACAGACAGAGAGAGAGAGAGAGAGAGAGAGAGAGAGAGAGAGAGAGAGAGAGAGAGAGATGAGAGAGAGAGAGAGAGAGAGAGAGAGAGAGAGAGAGACGCCGGTGAAGTTAATATAAGGGATTTAAAAATAGTGATAGATGGAGACAAGGGAAGTGATATAGGAAAAGAAAAATATGGAAAAGGAATATGGAATTTAGACACAAAAAATAGAGGCAGGAGCGATGAGAGAGGGATGTGAGAGTGGAAACGAGGGGCGTAAAAGAGAGAAAGGTTGAAAGAGATGGAGCAGATGAAGACGCAGAGCGAGCGGTTAAAGGGAGGAATATATAGAACGCAGAGAGAGCGAGCGAAAAAAATGGAAAGAAAATGAAATTTTTTTTTAATTGACATTAAAATCGACAAAAGAAAGTTGAACATGTAAAAACTAACTAATGACATTTTGCACATGATCTTCATCTTTGCTCTACAGATTCAGTCAGACCCGTTCATCCTTGGCCTCCACTGAGACAAAATGTCTGTCCACCCCCCACCGAGTGTCAGCCTTGTGGTCCAGGGCCCTGGGCTAATCCCAACCTGAGAAGATTTGTATACATGGACTGCCAGTAAAACACTCGCCAGGCCTCGATAGATGGACATCTGTACTGTACTCGTCCAGACCTCTAGGGATCAATGTTCAGCCAAAGCTTAAACAACAACTTTTTTGTTATCTGTTACTCGCTGGACAGGCCCCCTTGTTAAATAACACAGACCTTTTGAACTCCAGCCAATTTCAATGAGGAAACAAAATAGTTTTTAAAAAATAATTTCTTGCACGCAGCGAAATCAAAATCCTCATTGCTGCATTTCTAAATAAAATTGTAATATTATAAAACGACGTTTGCGGAGATTGTCGGTTATGTAATTAAAAAAACAACTTGCGCTGCATAGTTGTGGGGGGGGAAGGGGGGAGGAGGGGGCTGTGGCCAGATGAAGATTGACCCACAAGGAGTTGGGTGTGGTCAGGGTGGAATGTGCGACATTGATATACGTGTATCTTTATACCTGCGTCACGATCATAAGTGTGACGTCACAATAATTGGTTAAATATACACAGTATTGTTGGTTAATCTTTGAAGACACAATCACAATCCCACAACCAGATGACAGCTGGTCAAGCAATAATGACAGTCCATCACAGGAACAAAATCAAATCTTCATATAATTTTAGGTCAATGTTTAAAAGAAATGGATAGGAAGATGATCAATATTTTAAAACACTTATTTAATTAATACTTTTCTTAACATAGAAACGTGGATTCTTGAATTATGTCACTGATCATTGCAGTTGTTTAAAAGGGAAATAATTATGACAACCAACGTAATAAGAATATTGAGTAATTACTTCTCCTTTTTATTATTTTTTAAAATACTTTCATGGCAAGCCTCAATTAAGTCAATAAATGCAAAGTTGTAAAACATAAATAAATAATCTATCATTATTCCATTAGCCATATATTTAATATTGTTTTAAATATTTTTTAAAAATATAATGTTTTTTGTGGTGAAGAAAGGACGCGTGATTATAGCAAAATTGAGCTGTTCATTGGTGACTGGTAACCACAATCTGTTATTATTTTGTAGGCAGACCAATCTCTGTGAGTTCATTCTTTAACTCTGGCAACAGGTGACCGGGTATGTCAACGAGTGGCAGACGAACAGGTCCAAGCTCTACGCCCAGACATTTCATGACGGCCTTGACAAATGCAGGGCCCGTCCCTGTACAAAGAGAGTACAGTTTGGTATCATGCATGTTTTTATATGATAAGAACAATAACTCAAAAAACATTTGCATCTTGATTGTCTGAACAAGGTGGCTTCCCCTGTTATAGTTGGAAGAATCTTTAGTATTGATATTACCGTCTGTAAAGCTAGATTGATATTACCGTCTGTAAAGCTATATTGATATTAACGTCTGTAAAGCTAGATTGATATTACCGTCTGTAAAGCTATATTGATATTAACGTCTGTAAAGCTATATTGATATTACCGTCTGTAAAGCTATATTGATATTACCGTCTGTAAAGCTATATTGATATTACCGTCTGTAAAGCTAGATTGATATTACCGTCTGTAAAGCTATATTGATATTAACTTCTGTAAAGCTATATTGATATTACCGTCTGAAAAGCTATATTGATATTAACGTCTGTAAAGCTATATTGATATTAACGTCTGTAAAGCTATATTGATATTACCGTCTGTAAAGCTAGATTGATATTACCGTCTGTAAAGCTATGTTTTCCTTATTTTCCTGTTTTTGTCTTAGGGCTTTAAAAAAAAGCCTACCACTACCACTAGAATCAATAATAATAAGTAATAATTTCTGTCACCCGAACCTGACATAATTTACTGACAGTTCTCTTGTAGGTGGTAGGGAAATTGTCGAACCCAAACAGAATACCAAATTCACTTAAGCCTTGAAATGCCGTATTTATATCAATAAGTTTGGACTCACCGTATTTACTGCTAATTAAAGTTATCTTTCTTGCTAACACTTGCTCTGTCCTGGCTGTCACCAGGTCTCCCTTGTCGAACGCCTCTCGCAATCTCTTGAAGATGTTGCCTAGGTAACCGCTGAGTATAGGTGTGCGCACGCCCAGGGCGAGGGAAGTGAGGAGTTGCTGCAGTGGATGGTTTCGATCAAATTCTACTAAAACAATTACTTTAAAACACTCTTGAATATCTAAAATAGTTTTTAAAATACTAAGTTTAATAGCAATCCATGTGTAAAGAGATGTGTATAGCCTGGCCTGTTAATTTGCAGTATAATTAGGGCTGGGTGGATTTTAGAATCAGATCCATACGGATGATTTTGGTGGATACCTTTCAAAGTAGGTCAAACCCAAACGCTACAAGTTCATAAAATCCAAATTTCCAATGAATGAAACTTTTCCCCCGGAGTCAAATGATGGCACAAGGTTGTGTTGTTGGTTTACGTCATTGTTTTAACAAATTTTTATTGGGTCATGTAAGTATTTCTAATGACACTAGACTGTTTCACCTCATCTGTGCGTACAACGTCTAACTCACCTCAGCTGTGCGTAAAAAGTCTAACTCACCTCGTATGTGCGTACAAAGTCTAACTCACCTCGTCCGTGCCGACCATGATATCAAACTTGCCACCACAGACTTGCGTACAGTCCATGAGAGACGGTAGCTCACGTGATGACATCTTGATCCCGCGTAGGTTTGGGATGCGACCGTCAGCGATCTCAAGAAATCTGGCAGTGTTAACTGGTGGCACATAACATAAAGAGAGATCTCAAGAAATCTGGCAGTGTTAACTGGTGGCTAACAACATAAACAGAGATCTCAAGAAATCTGGCAGTGTTAACTGGTGACACACAACATAAACAGTGATCGAATTGGCTCATCCTTTCTGTCTGTAATTATTCAAATAATTGTATACTAGTTACAGTATTTAAATAAAAAGACCTTTTCGTTTTTTAATTGTTTTTTTCTTAGTCAACAATGTAAAAAAAATTAAAAAGAAAGGCAAAAAAAGATGAATTATAAAGTTGTCAATGTCCTGTGATCCCGATCGGATATAAAAGTCCATTATTTTGATTGGCCATCTCCACCCTGACATTGTTTGTAGCCTGCTACTTGATGCCAGCATTTAGTTGATGTGTTCAGCGATTTCAATTGTGTGAATCAGATAAAAATGAAATATTACGACCCATGTCATAATCTTTGTATTAGCAAAGGGATAGCAGTTTTTTGAACGGCCTTAAAATCAGTGACACTTTCAATCTTTAGAGTTTGACATTATGACCCAGGAAGTTAAAATCTGGTGACTGATACCACAAAATAAACATACTGTAATCTAAGAGCCCATAATTTTTCATCTTTTACAATGGCTCTGGGAGTTAGGGAACTTGTTTCTGAGGTTGTAGTGGTTATTGGGGGGACAAGACAGTGACACATGAAGGCTATTAATGAAAATAAGTGAGCAGGGTAAAAAGATAGTCCTTCTGATGAAGACGCCGAAGATGTTTAGAGAGAGTCTTTCATTAAAAATCGATTTTATTTGTCCACAGTTCTGGTCATGTTAATGTTGTCCTCTGATCTAATGGCGACACCGAGTCTGACAGAAGTAAATTAATTCGATGACTCCAAAATGTAGCCCCGGAAGTTGACTGATCTCGAGACAATATCTGTGACAATAGTTGTGACAATTGTTGTGACAATTGTTGTGACAATAGTTGTGACATTTGTTGCGACAATAGTTGTGACAATAGTTGTGAGTTGTGACAATTATTGCGACAATAGTTGTGACAATTGTTGTGACAATTGTTGTGACAATAGTTGTGACAATAGTTGTGACAATAGTTGTGACACTTGTTGCGACAATAGTTGTGACAATTGTTGCGACAATAGTTGTGACAATAGTTGTGACAATTGTTGTGACAAAAGTTTTGACAATACTTGCCCTGATTCACAGCTGAGTCTGATTATTAATTGGTTAATTATAATCTGGACATCAAGTTTGTTTTTAAAAAAACATTTTCAAGTGTTTTATAGTTTATACCATCTAAAATCTAAACAATTCCAGTGCAGTTCTCCACCTGCAAAAGAACTCTTAGATCAAATTCTCTGTTGTGCTCTTTGAAAATACTTATATAAAATATGATAATAATATATTTTAGTTTAAATCTCTTCAATTTGTTATAAATATTTAATTTGGGAAATAAAGCAATCAAGTTGTTATTAAAGTTAAAGATACATTTCAAAAGAAAACACAACTTGTGTCCCCTTGGCGGACACCAAATACACACAGAACGATGACGTAATTTTACGACAGATACGAAGGGATAGAATCTTGACCTACTTTAGGCACCAAAAAATAGAATCTTGAAATATGCTGACTTACAGTTGACTTTAGAAACCAACTGACTTACATTTGACTTTAGAAACCAACTGACTTAAGTTTGACATTATAAACCAGTGGTTCCCAAAGTGGTCCGTACGGACCCCCAGGGGTCCGCGGGACCTTTCAGGGGGTCCGTGGAAAATAAAAATTGATTTGGGGGTCCCTGAACAACGTCAGGGGGTCCGCGCAAGGTTTAAAAATCAAATAATAAAACTAATAAATTTTTTATTATTATTGAAATTAAAATAAATCATAATAAATAAAATAGTATGTGAATGCCTTTTCTACTAATAAATACCATCTTGTGTGCTATCCTTCATGGATACAATGTTGTTTTACGTTAAAAAAAAAGTCTTAGAACTACTGTAATTCCCACATCTATAGCCAATCAAAATACTTGGTTTGTTGAAATGTCAAGCTTGATGCAGAAGAAATGCCGAATTCCTATAACTATAAGTAGAAATATACAAGTTTTTAACTTGAATCTACGAGGGTTGCAAGGTTGTGTATTATTCGATGTGTCGGGAAGTTATATTTATCTAAATTGTATCCTATCATCAAATGTTTTTAATAGGGCTTTACTGTAGCATTCCATTGAAAACGTTAATAATTCTTAACAGTGGTCTGTTACAACAGATAAGAGAATGAGTGAGCCCAAGGCTGGATTTAGACTTGATGGGGCCCTAAGCTATTTAAGGACCTTTTGAAGTCTAGTGACAAATATGAAAACAAACTTCCGGGGGCCCCCAAGAAGGCAGGGGCCCTAAGTTATAGCTTGTTTAGCAAATAGGTAAATCCAGAACTGAGTGAGCCGAAGAAACAATGCCGACAATATGGTGTTAATGAATATTTGAAGTATGGCTAAATGTTTGGAAACAGATACGAAACGTGAAACGTTATTTACTGAATTTAAAAAAAATGTTTGAAGTTAAAGCAATACACTTGAATTTCTGGCATACTTAAAACATTCTGTACCAAATGTATTTTCAGTAAATTGATTCATTCATCAACATCAAAATATTCCAAAAAATCTTAGTGAAAGTTTGCATGGATCACTACATTATGTCATTAGAGCAGTTAATAAAATCAAAAGGAATGCCTTCGATGAGAGATTATTTGCTCACCACGGTTTGGAAAATGAGGAAGAAGACTATAATGGATTATTTATTCACACAGAAGTACGCTGGTTATCATCACGTACATATTTAAATCGATTTTATACTTTGTTTGATTCATTGTCCAAATTCCTGGAAAACAAAGACAATTAGCATCACAATTAACTCAAAAAATTACATATCCTTTATTAATGAATTATTTACCCAACTTTAACCAAACTAATTTGAAACTACAACTACTACAAGGTAACCAATTAAATTTAATCAAAACTAAAAGCGTTATATCTGACTTTGTTGCAAATCTTTTTCTTTGCAAACAAAACTTAGGAACAGGAGAATGTTGTCAGTTTTCAAATCTTTTGAAATTTGCCACATAGTTAAAGGTTTGCTTGCTTCCTGTCAAAAGCTTAACGGCTCTTCATGCAGACATTTTGTAGGCATTTGCCACTATAGGACATTTCCGACTGGCAGTTGAGCTCTTTAGCGCATGTACAAACTCAGATCCCAAACACAGATAAATCCATACTAATACAGGAGCAGCTTATTGAAATATCCACAAATGAGGAACTTATACCACTGTTTGAACTAGGATACCATAAATTCTGGTTACAAAGTCAGATCCCAATTTTATATCATGCATTAAAGGTTATTGTACATAATTTTTTTGACTGTTTTCCTGTCTTCCTATTTGGTAGAACAAAGATTCAGTGGCGTTATGAACCTCATCATAAAAAACAACAAAAATAAAAAATAAATGACTAGAAATTGGTGCTCGTGAGGATTTGCGGTTCCTACACACAAACATTGAGTCAGGCATAAATACACTCATAAAATCTCATCACGTTAATCCAAGTGTGTTTTTTTTTCAATTTTATCTTAATCAAAAGTGATAATTTTTAATAAATACCGTACTTTTCATCAAAATGTTGCTTTTGTAATTTTTGTACTATGCATTTATAAAGTTTGTTTTTTTTACTTGGGGGTCCGTGGGGAAATTTTGAGTATAAAAGGGGTCCGTGGGTCAAAAAAGTTTGGGAACCACTGTTATAAACAAACTGACTTACGGTAGACTCCGGTCATGAAGTTGATGCAGTAGTAGTAAAATGGCGTGTCCCTGGCTGCAGCTGCTACTTGCTCCATGTACTTGACCATTGACTCTGTCCGAATGGGTAGGTGAGGAATGGGGAGGAGGGAGGGTAAAGTATTACGATTATTTTTTATAATAAAATTATTGTCACCTTCACAAAAATAAGGAGCAATTTTCATCTCCATGTAAAACAGATAATAATAACGGGACTTCGCCATATCCACAAGGACAGATTGAGTAGCGTGAAGTAAACAGACAATAATACCGTTGATCAAACAAACAAAATGTTTTTCTATTTTAAGTCAGTTAGCATAAATATCTTTTCATTTCACCATTGTTGAGACTTGCACACTACGATTAACTGGCGTTAGATGGCTCACAATGTGATGAGTATCAAGTGTGGTCACGTGGTATCAAGTGTGGTCACGTGGTAACAAGTTTCAATAGACTTTCTGCAAGGCTCACCATCCAATTCCAATCCTCGAGGACCTACTATCCTCAAAGGTCAAGGACCTACTATCCTCAAAGGTCAAGGACCTACTATCCTCAAAGGTCAAGGACCTACTATCCTCAAAGAAGGTCAAGGACCTACTATCCTCAAAGGTCAAGGACCTACTATCCTCAAAGGTCAAGGACCTACTATCCTCAAAGGTCAAAGACTTCTGGGTCTTCATAGTTACCAAAATATCAACTATTCTCTTACTATATTCAATCACCTCATCATATCCATCTATTGTGTTTTAGTTAAAAATGTTAATACAAGCAGAAGTTACCAAGTGACAAAAGACAAGGATTATAAAATGCAACTCTTACCCTCATCGGCTGGTTTGAAATATGTTGGTGACATGCAAGCTATGGCCGTTGCTCCTATCTCTTGAGAATGTCGAGCCTTTACGGAGAAGAAAAATAAAGGCGGGTGTTTGATATAAGGATAAATGGAGATCTATAAGTGAGAGAATGAGTGAACTGCATATGTAAAACCTCATAAGCGCCCGCCCCACGTTTTTAGTCATATTAAATGAAAGTACTTGAACGTATAAGTTTTAAATTATTTTCTTCTTTTTAGTCCACTTATAAAAACCAGTTTTTTTTAAATCTTTTGTTTTACTTCTATTTATTTTATTCTTTTTAGTCTAAGTGTATGCTATGGTGAGTTTTGAAGTATTGATTATGTTCAAATATAATACGTATTGCCCGACAAACATTTACTGACTGTAAATGACTGATCTCCCCTTGATGTTAAACATGGTTGATGTGGTCGGTAAGGTGGGTTGGTTTGAACTCGGCACGTGAATGTAATGTAAACAAGGGCAGACGGATAATACATAGGCTTATATATAGATAAACTACAAATTTCATTAATTTAATAACGATACATTTGATCGATCTGAAATTTTGATAGAATGCATTGTCATCCAAGATCTATCTGTGGTAAAATTTTGAGATCTCTAGGATCATCAGAAGTTGTTTAATTTTACGTTGGCAGATTTGAAAAATTGTGGACAGACACACAAATAGGAACGAAAGTGAGTTAATAAAAACGTGTAAAAATGTAGATTTAAAAATAATAATGTCGGTTTAAACATACAGTTAACAAAATGTCGATCAAGAAATTTAAAAATATTCAATTTAGTTCAATGAAGAAAAATGCTGATTACAGTATGAACAAAGTGTCATAGAAGGCATCTTTCTGCAAAATACTTGAAAATGGGACTAAGATGGGACTAAGATGGGACTAAGATGGGACTAATTTGGGAGAATTCTGGATGAATCGCCTCTGAATGTCCCAATATTTCAATGAAAGTTGTCGCACAATTTAAAGTTAGTAAGAAGCAGAAAATCAACATGCACGAAGCTGAAATAAGCTGCGACTGCGAGTAACTTAAACCAGTGCTTCTCAGACGTTTTAGTATGGCGGACCGGCAGGAATTTCTCCCATTGCACCAGGGACCGTTGCATTGTTTTCCCTGCACTGACAATTTTTTCTGTCCTTTTTTGAGAACATCTACGGACCGGCATCGGATGGCCCACGGACCGGCACCGGTCCGCGGACCACCACTTTGAGAATCACTGACTTAAACCGTGGATAGAGGCGTAGAGTTTATTAAACCCAATGCTCTTATGGAAATATCACGTGACATAACGATGAACCGTAATGTTGTCAACTGGGATTCAATAAATGGGGTGTTTCAAAATTGTAAAATGTAATGCATCAATGTTAGGTTGACGAACGCCATTAGGGGCCGTCCATAAAGTACGTAACGCTATTTTTGACAATTTTTAACTCCCCCCCCCCTCCACCCTGTCACAAAATGTTGCAATCTCGGACAAAGTACGTCACACCTTTGAACAAAATGTTTTTTTGTTGACAAAATAATTAAAATTTAATCTAAAACACCGTGACGTCACACATGGCTGGACCCCCCTCCCCCCTGTCACAAACTGTCACGCTTTCTTACATCCCCTTCCCCCTCTGGAGCGTGACATACTTTATGGACGGCCCTTTATTCGTCCTTTATATCCACACACATATATAACTATAAGTAACGCTTAACTCAGAACGAATCAAATGTTTTTGTGACGATTTTAGAGAAAAAATGTATAGAATGTTTAGAATTTGAGGTTGACTAAATATTTACCAGTTCTATTGTGTCTCTGATATTATTGGTGCCGACATGAACGATAACTGACGTCAACCTGAAGAAATAAGATGAGATGGCAATACGAAAATCAAGATGAGATGACAGTACAGACAGAAATGGGAAATGTGAGTGAGAGTTGATCTATGACAGACGGGTCTTGTGACGTATAGTGGCCGTGCCTCGACGAATGGATTTACTACAATCGGTCTTAAAATATTAAACATGAATCTATTATAAGTGAATGTGTTATGAGGAATCATTTAATTCAACAGGACAAACGGTGTGTTCTCAACTGTTTCTCTTAAAACACATTGACTAGATCTAAACACGACGACCGATTTGCTTGGTTGGTCAAGGTCTGCATGACAGCTGCAGGGCGTTATCATGGTAACAATCTTAGTGCGTGATGCGATATGATATTCAGTGTATGTTGGTTTTCCCAAGCTTAAAATTAAGAATGTAAAATATGCAGCGAATTATACTTATAAGTACGTGACATCTTGGTTGGCTTGCAGAGAGGAAGAATATCATACACAGAGAGGTGGTTATTAGAGAGGTGGTTATTAGAGAGGTGGTTATTAGAAAGGCGGAACTACAATCATACCATTATTTGTTTAGCAATGCTACCATGCCTTTGTTTTTTAAGCAATGTAACCATATAATTATTTGTTAAGCAATACTAACATGCCTTTGTGTTTTTAAACATTGCTAACATATAATTATTTGTTTAGAAATGTTACCAAGCCGTTATTTGTTTTAAGCAATGCTACCGTTGATGTTTGTTGATGTTTGTTACAGTAACAAAACTGTAACTTGTGCTTCTAGATCGCTTAGAAAATTCAAGAAGGAGTTAAAAGAATCTTGTAGAAAAATCAAGTTTTCAATTTATTTTGAGATTGCGTTAGCTGGTAAGGTGCAGATTAATTTTGGCAAGTTAAACTTTGCTATTTCCCCAGAACTCCCACAGATTAATTTTTATAAATGAAAGTGAACATGTTTTAAGGAACTGACTGAATATAATGAAATATTTCGTGCATTCAAGAATGCCTATAACTTATTTAACGTATTTTTTACCATCAGCTAAATGTTTACTAAAAGGTCCTATGTTCATGGGACCATCTGTTAGAATATACATGTACATCGGACCTTCGGATAGGGCTTACATGGATACGTGACGTTTCGATAAGTTGTACATGAATATGGGTTATATTGGATCTTCCCTTAATTTAAGACCCACTGCTCTTTCACCCACCAATTTTGAAGAAAAAAATAACAGGACGCTTTTAAGATCCTGTTCTTTAGATATACAGTTTTCATTTGATTTCTCGACTGTTTACTTGAATGATCTCAAGGAAGTATATTGCAAGAATAAAGCTTACTAATGTAAACTAATGTTTAACGATGTCAAACTTCGGAAATATCCGATGGGGCTTTCCGTGACGGACATAGAACTCATGACGTAAATTAAGGTGTTCATTATGTTGTTGTTTTGTGTGTGTGTGTGTGTGTGTGTGTTTGTGTGTGTGTGTGTGTGTGGTTGTTTTTTTTTCGCGTTATACAACTGACAGCGCATACACAGTTGGGATTGGTGATTAACATTTATGTGACACCTTCTCCTATGCCAACAAATGGGGGTCATTAGTTTCACATTTGGCAGATAACTAACGAATATGAATATTTGGCGCGAGGGGCCGTCCATAAATGACGTCACGCACCTAGGGGGGGGGGAGGGGGTCACACTTTTGTGACGATGCGTGACGAGGGGGTGGAGGGGGTTGAAGAAATGTGACGTCACATCAAAAGGGTAACTTTAAATAAAACTTCCACTGAAATATTTGGTCGCTTACAATTTATTTAATGACTTTTTCCCCCCTTTTTTTAAAAAAAAATCAGTGCTTCTCAATGTGCCGGTCGGTAGGCCATCAGACGCTGGTTTGCGTATGCTATCAAGACACGAAAATTAAATCTAATTATAATCCTTAAGTTTGAGAATCCACAAGATAACATATGAAATTGTTACACTGCGTCGTTTGATGTTGACATCAATGCTTTTGTGATGTAACCGCAGCTCCGTTTGGTTCTCTCACGGCAGGAGTCATACAACTTTTTTGCCCGTTACCCCAAAATATACAAGTTTATGTATGCGTTATCCCCCCCCCCAGACTCTAGGTCCTGCTCACATGACTCGGGGATTTGGGGGAGCGTCTTTAGCCCCCCGCGAAAATGCTAGTGGTGAGTTTTACAAGCATGACAAGTGTCTAAAAATGATCTGAATAGGATTATGTGTAGATATTTTAAGTCAAAACGACTTGGAATATCCTTTTTCTTTAAAAGGGGAGGGGGGAATCTATTTGATAGAATTAAAAACGTTTTAAGTTTGATATAATTGTTCGTTTGGTTTTTGGTCAAACTCCCCTGCCCATTCTAGTCTTCTAGATCAGTGCTTCTCAAAGTGGTGGTCCGCGGACCGGTGCCGGTCCGTGGGCCATCCGCTGCCGGTCCACAGATGTTCTAAAAAAAAAGGATAGAAAAAATTGTCAGTGCAAGGAAAATAGTGCACCAATGCCTGGTGCAATGGAAAAAATTCCTGCTGGTCCGCAATACTAAAAAGTTTGAGAAGCACTGTTCTAGATATAATGGTAAATGAGCCCATTTAAAATTAGTCAAGTATTCATTAACTTTATTGAATGCACCAAATTCTTGACATCGCAATTCGAGAGGAGCACAAAACAACTTTTCTTCTTAGCTCAGTTTTTAATGCATTAATTTTAAATATCACCGAAATGATACGTGATAAAGACAAGTCATGTGGATTAAGATTATTGTCACTCGTGTCAATATAAATGAAAGTAGGGTAGATTTAGGTGTATTCATATAGTGCGTAGGTAAGAAATCTACATAGTTGTCAAATTTTTTAAAAAATGCATTTTCTGGAAGGAACCGGTTTAATAATGGGCATATGTTACAAGCGTACACGTACACATGACGTATTTTAATATATCTAGTGGATTGTAGTGGATGTTATATGTACCCAAATGAGTCTGCATTACCCCCAAGAATTCCCTTTTTGTCCCCAGTTCAGGTTATTTACCTCTGTTCGCCGACCTCTTTCTTATGGGATGCCCGTCAGTCAATTGAGGGATTTTTAAAAAATACATTTTAAAAATGTTATTTTTAAATATTTTTTTCTAAACAAAGACGTTAACCGTGATGATTAATAGTCAATGTTTAATTTGTATGCATTAAAATAAAATATAATCTAAGGATGTTAACACAGTTCGTTTTCTGAAGGCCGGTTAAACGTTTTTTAAAAATGCTTCACGCGGGTTACGATATTACAATGTAGATCTTCACTAAATAAATAATAAATCCTTAAAGGAAATAAAAGTTATTTGAAACATACTTATTTTCAATTATAAAATAAAGGTTGTTTTTTCTTTTTTTTTGGGGGGGGTGGGTCAAAGATTTGTGACGTATTTTAGAGGGGGGGGGTCTAAGTTTTTGGGACGACGCGTGACGAGGGGGGGGAGGGGGGTAAAAAATCGGCAAAAATCGCGTGATGTCATTTATGGACGGCCCCCTGAGGTAATTTTTATTTTTAAAGTCGAAACAAATGATTATAAACACTGTACATCGCACTTATCGGACCTTTTGAAAAAATATCGCGATTTTTATTTATTTTCAAAATATTTACAATGGCGAGGAATTGAACTTGTTTTTCTCTCAAAGTGCTACGAATCTTGGCCTCAAGAAGTTAAACGTTATTTCAATTCATTTCGACATGCTCCTTTTTAAACACTGAAGTTGGCAGTACTTGTAGGAGTTTCACAAAACATGATTTCATTTGATGATGAAGGAGATAACAGGATTTTTAAAAAGTCAAATTTATAAAAGGAATATATTGAGCAAATAACTTGACCATAATGATCAATATCTCTATATTTAAAACGTCCCTCTATTTACCTTCCAGCTCCATATTTGACCCAGGCTTCAGCAACGACCTTCCTCTCACTGACGGTCAAGGACATCCCTTCACCCAGGGTTCCTAGCACTGAGGGAGTGTAACAAATAGTTTGTTACAATTGCCAGTGAGCAGCCATTATAATCTACTATTTTATACATGATGAGAATGTTGCATTATAAGCAGATCAGTTTTTAAAACAAGATCAGCATCTATTTTTTTTTCAAATCCAACTTCTTTCCGCTTAAAGAGTTGCATCTACTCTCTTAAAGAATTGTATCTATTCTCTTAAAGAGTTGCATCTATTCTCTTAGAGAGTTGCATCTACTCTCTTAAATAGCTGCATCTATTCTCTTAAAGAGTTGCATCTACTCTCTTAAATAGCTGCATCTATTCTCTTAAAGAGTTGCATCTACTCTCTTAAATAGCTGCATCTACTCTCTTAAATAGCTGCATCTATTCTCTTAAATAGCTGCATCTATTCTTTTAAAGAGTTGCATCTATTCTCTTAAAGAGTTGCATCTACTCTTGTCTGGTGTGCCAAAACAATGCATTGAAAGAATACAGAAAGTTCAAAATTCAGCTGCCAGACTGGTGCTCAAGGCAAAAAAACATGACCATGTTACTCCACTTCTTCGCTCACTTCATTGGCTGCCTATACAAGCCCGTATTGATAACAAACTGGCCGTTCTCTGTCACAATTTCTTTTCGGACTCATGCCCATCGTATCTTACTGAACTTTTGTCGGTCTACTCACCCACTCGCAAGCTAAGATCTTCTGCAGACACACGCGTTCTCTCTGTTCCTACGACACGCACCAAAACGTTTGGTGAAAGGTCATTCTCTTTTTGTGCAGCCAAACAATGGAATTCTCTACCATTACACATACGTAGTATTCAAACAACCAAGTCTTTCAAGACTGCACTTAAGACACATCTTTTCACAACTTATTTTTAAAATTGATGAAACAACATTTCTTGTAAATGATTAACGTAGCTTATGTATAATGTATTGTAATTTTTTGTGTTTGTTGTGATATGAAAGTTAATTTAATACTTATAAGTATGTTATTTCTTTCATGTAAAGCGCTGTGAGCCCAGTTCCTTACTGGGATACAGGGCCATATAAATAATCAATTTATTATTATTATTATTATTAACAATAAACACTTTTATCTACTAAAGACGTTTTCTATGTACATACCAAAGACTCTATCTATGTACACACCAAAGACTCCATCTATGTACACACCAAAGACTCCATCTAGGTACACACCAAAGACTCCATCTATGTACATACCAAAGACTCCATCTATGTACACACCAAAGACTCCATCTATGTACACACCAAAGACTCCATCTATGTACACACCAAAGACTCCATCTATGTACACACCAAAGACTCCATCTATGTACATACCAAAGACTCTATCTATGTACACACCAAAGACTCCATCTATGTACACACCAAAGACTCTATCTATGTACACACCAAAGACTCCATCTATGTACACACCAAAGACTCCATCTATGTACATACCAAAGACTCCATCTATGTACACACCAAAGACTCCATCTATGTACACACCAAAGATTCCATCTATGTACATAACATATACTCCATCTATGTACACACCAAAGACTCCATCTATGTACATACTAAATATATGACGTTTGAGAAGGCATCAATGGGCCTGAGTCACTAAGACACTTATAGGTCCCCTAGGCCCTAGGTGAATTCTCTGGCAGCTTTCTCTCCTCCTGCAAGGGGAGCTAGACGACGGAGACACCCTCGGGCCTCGAGACGATCCCCTAGAAGAGAGGGTCGTCTGGACAGATGGCAGCCGCACTAGTCAACCTAGTCTGCCTCTCATAAGGGTTACCTCCAAAACGGGAGGTTGTGGGATTTTCCCTACTTCGACCCGCTATAATTGCCACGCCACCAGGGTACAGAATACGGGTCTATAGCCTAGGACTGTCGCAAGATACCAAAGACTCCATCTATGTACACACCGAAGACTCCATCTATGTACATACCAAATACTCCATCTATGTACATACCAAAGACTCCATCTATGTACATACCAAACACTCCATCTATGTTGTTGTTGGCCAAGAAGTCCACATAGTCAGAGACAGCTTCCGGATCCACATCACTGTAAGGTTAGAGTAGAGTATACAATGTTTACATCTTTGCTGTAAATCAGGGGTCTCCACACTTTTCTGCTGAAGGGCCACATTAACTGTCAAACAGAAGTTTGGGGGCCAACTACTAACCCCCAACTACTAAGTTTTTTGGTAAACTACAGGTAAAAATAGAATCTTTTTTGGAGATTAAAAGGTCTCCAGGGGCCGGATGAGAGGACCTCGCGGGCCGTAGTTTGAAGACCCCTGCTCTAAATGATAGGTCCAACAAGACAGAACGCTATTCAAACTGTGAATACATTAGGAAGATCAAAATAAGATAACGACTGTGGTCATTATTTTTTTTAAAAATCCAGCTATAATTAATTTCGATCAATGAATCATAACAAAAGTCTCGAGTCATAGGGACGGACTTAGTATTTATAAATCAGAGATGTATTTAGAGAAGATGTCTCTGTTCTCACCCGTTAGGCTGCAAGGCGGTGGCTGGGGCAGAGATGACGCCTTTAATCTTGAAATCGGAAGATACCTGTAAAAGAGAACTCTTTGGTATTAGAAACTCTAGATGATTGGTTACGGTTACAATGAGTCGATGTGTTTAGATTAGAAATGACGTATGTGGACACAATACTGCCCACCGTTACTTTTATTCTGAACTAAGCTGAGAATTGCCTTAATTCCCTACAATATGCGTTCATTAGAAACCACCTTTGGCTGTCACACCACCCCACCCAGTCTTTTCTTCCATGTCTTTTGAATGTCGCAACACTCACCCCCCCCCACACACACACACAAGAACACAGGCGTGCACATTTTCTAACATAGATCTAAACCTGCATCTCTAGATCAACATTTCTGATCAACATTTCTTGTAACACAAACGATTGTTTTCATTCATTTTATTGGTTCAACATTTCACTTTTATTTATTATTACTTGTTTACCATCACGTCATTTACCTTTATTTATTATTACTTGTTTACCATCACGTCATTTACCTTTATTTATTATTACTTGTTTACCATCACGTCATTTACCTTTATTTATTATTACTTGTTTACCATCACGTCATTTACCTTTATTTATTATTACTTGTTTACTATCACGTCATTTACCTTTATTTATTATTACTTGTTTACCATCACGTCATTTACCTTTATTTATTATTACTTGTTTACCATCACGTCATTTACCTTTGCCACTTTGATCAAACTTAATTACTATTAATCTCAAAACTAAAAAATTGTGGTCAATCGTACTTGATATCTGTTCCAGGCTTTACGTCACCACAAAAGTCCCAGCAGATAACAAACATCTGCCTCGGACACATGACTTTTTTTGTCAAGACTATTTTAAACACGACGGCGGAGCACTCTTCTATAACTTGTCTGCCGAAAATTGTTATTCTCAAAGAACTGCTAAAGGCGTATCTGAAAGCTTATGAGTCTACAGATTTACAGATGTATTGCGGTAGTAATATTTGGATAAACCAATAGCTTGTATGGGATTATTAAACGTAATTTGTCAACAAACAAAATAGTTCAAAAATGGTATTAATATTTTAAAACAATATTTTCAGGATTTTCATTGCATGTTTTATGATTGAGGCCAATGATTAAACAGCATATTCAAGAAAAGCCAGCAATCTCTGTTATGGCGTAACCTGATAACTGAAGCATGTTGATGTCACCAAACTATCAGTGTCAGACCCGGAAGTACGTGATAAGTATCGAAAGGTCACATCACTTATGAGGTTTTATGGATAAGGATGGAAAATTTCCCAACGAAATGACCCAATTCTATCCAGACCATTGTTAACTATCCATGTACATCAGAGTGGAATCAGTGGATTCAGACAGAAATATTCCGAAAAAGTAATTATCAAAATTCAGTTTCGACAAAGAACAGAGTGTTGGCTTTGAGGCTTTCTCTACAACCAAACAAACCTTCAGACACGTAGACACATTTAATGTTCATTTAAGTTTTTTTATGCAGAATTTAAAAAATTTTCATTTTGTTATGTCAATCACCCAAAAATGTTCCATGTTTTTTTCGTTGTTGTTTTGGTGAGACGACATGTCCATTGAATAAAAAATGTTAAAATATTTGTGTGTGAGCCTTAAATGTTAAAGTAAGATCTCTTCTCAGTGTCAACAATTCTTGACTCCCCCACAGTGTCTCTAGAAAGGTTATTTTCTTTTTATAATAAAGTTTACAATGAAAAAAAAAGAATATTAGAATTACGTTCAAGTCGAAACATGCGATTTTAATTACATAGTATATTTATTTGTGTAGCTCGAAGGAAATTAAAGCTTAATATAATCCTAGAGTAAAACAAACAAACAAACATATGAGTTATTTCGTCTTCTTCTCCAATGCTCTCACAGTCAATATTTTTTAATGACTTTGATCTTAGAGCTCTCATTATGTTCTTTCAATCTAATCAGATTTTACAGTTTGTGTAGAAATTTGATTCGTCTGGACCCTGAATCGATCATGCAAAATATATGTATTAAAAAAAACTCTCAAATAAATTTGTCCTGAATGTTATTGTCCAATATTGTGACGAGTAAACGCTGAAATGGTCTCACGTTGCTCATAGAACCACCACGACCACCACCACCACCCCCCCCCCAAAGAACTCCCAATCCAGACACCCCCCCCCCAAAAAAAAAGAAGAAAGAAACGTGGTTGATGTTAATTTACTGTATTTTCGTTTTGTACAACCGTACAAGCGTAAATTGCGTCTCATGTGATTATAGTTGTAATCACGCTTATGTGATTATAGTTGTAATCACGCTTATGTGATTATTTGTAATCACGCTTATGTGATTATAGTTGTAATCACGCTTATGTGATCATAGTTGTAATCACGCTTATGTGATTATAGTGAGCTTTTTGATTGAGTTCTACTCATCCTTACGCGTTAAAATTAGTTTTAAAATCCTTCCTACAGCTTGCTATTACATAGCTTAAGTGGCTGGATGTCATGGTCTTTTAATCTATCTCTATGCTCACCGCCTTCTTCAGGTCTGCGGTCTTTTAATCTATCTCTATGCTCACCGCCTTGGTCAGGTCTGAGGTCTTTTAATCTATCTCTATGCTCACCGCCTTGGTCAGGTCTGATTAATGGCATCGTGTGCACAAGAAATATACCAAAATCTCAAGTCTGAAGTTGACAAACGATTCATTTACTTAAATCATGTGTCCTTGATAACTCTCATACTATATCCATTGGGTTTTGCCGCAATGCCACGTATGATCCACTCGGAGAGATCGAGAACAGCACACAAAAAAGTATTTGAATGGCATATCTAAATCTTACCTTGGTCATCTTAAGGCTGTTATTAAAATAAAGACTGAGACAATGGAAAGCTGATGTGTACTAAGAAATGGACCGCGGAATCTCTGGGCACTAAAACATAAATATACATTGGCGTCAACTAGAGATTTAGTTTTGGGATGTTTCACTACTTAAATGGAAATCTTTATTTGGTACCTCATTAAAGTATATGAGTGTTGTGATGTACAAGTGAAGAGATGTACAGAAGTAGTAGTTACAAGACTAGTGATAAAGGGTGTTGTGATGTATAGATCTAGTAACATACACTTCTAGTAATACACAAATTAGACTGACTTATTGTGTGGTAAATGGGACGACAGCCCATGGCCCCAATGTGCTCCTCTACAGCCTGCTCCTATGGTTGTATATTCACGCGGGCCGTGACCAGTAGTAAGTTCTTGATGTCCCGTCAGCACAATGTTCGGGAGTACACAAATTAATCCAACGATACGTCTCGCTATTTCCCGCCCTATGATCATCTGTTGAATTATTGAGCTGCTCTGCCCAAGGGCTTGTAATGTTTTAATATCTGAAAATTGTTTTCTTTCTTGTAAAAATGTACAGCCTCAAGTTATAACTTGTTCAGCTTTGTTTTTCGAGATCTGACTTGTAAAACTATCAGATTGATGATAAAACTCTTAACACTTGAACATTAACAAAGTTATGGTGTCAATGGTTGTTGAAAAACAAAAGGGGAAAATATCGTGTCACCTCCTGATCACCATACGCCATACACCAATGTTACTATAATGTGTCTAGAATTACTTAGGCGGAAACTGTGGTAACACTACAGCTGCCAGTAATGCAAACATCCCAATGAACCAACAAAAGCTGGACGAGGTACAGAACTTCAAATACATTGGAGCCATTAGATCTACAGATTGTAACTGTAAAGTTGAAATTCGAGCTGAAATTAGGTCGACAAGGACGAAAGTAATCTAAATATTGACCAGCAAAAACATTAGCCTTCCAAAAAAGCTCAGACTATACAGAGCTCTCGTTAAAACTATCATCATGTATGGATGTGAGATTTTGACACTAATGTCAACCACTGAAAGCAAGCTGCGGGTATTTGAAAACAAATGCATGAGAAAAATTCTCCAGATCTCGTATCTAGAACACAAGACCAATGAGTATGTCTTTAACAGAATAACCTCCAAGGCGGGCCTTCAAGAAACCATTATAGCAACAATTAAGAGACGCAAGCTGGCGTGGTTCGGTCGTGTGCTGCGACATAACAGCCTGAGAAAAATCATCCTTCAAGCCACCATAGAAGGGGCCGGCGAAGAGGTTTCCAGCGGAAAAGTTGGCTCGACAATTTAAAAGATTGGACAGGGCTGAGGCTGAATGAATTACTGGCCGCCGCTCAAGACAGTTGAATGTGGAGATCGGTGTCTGTTGATGTCTACATGCGCTCCTTCCAACGACCACAACGATCATGGGACTGATGATGACTTAGGCGGCGGTATAAAACGTCAAATGCCCCGAATATCTAATATATAAAGCTCAAATGTTTGTATGTTTCACTTTTCAACTTTCTGTTAGACAATCACGGAAAAACCAAATGACGGACGGGGACCAAATTTGGCAGGACGGTTCCTTTTACCCTGAAGGTGGTTTTAAGTTAGTTTTTGTAATTGTCCCTTTTGCCCGAATGCCGTAAATTAAATAATCCGAAAATGCAGAGACAAAGAATAAAATATTTCACCTCATTTCTGTATTGAACAAATTTACGCGGACATTCAAATGCCGTTCAAAGCGAGTTACTTTTGGTGACGTTTTTTTTCCCCAATGCCAATACTTTATTTTCAGCGGTGCGCATTTGAAAAAAATATTATAATGTCTAATTACGGTGCGCACATTTTCGTGTACGCTTCATAATTTGAGCTGTGCAGTAAAAAGAATTGTCATTTTCTTTACTGTTACTTTCTATATATTATAGACACGTAAACATATTTAATTACAACTGGCACACGATGCATTAGATTTAATTGTTTGCACGTTTAAATTTAATTGCGAATTTGTTTTAATTATTTTCTGTTCCATAACTCGACATTTAATGAAAAACCTATTTATGTAATAATTGTGTCAGTATTTTTTTCAAGGCTTCATTTTTAGTGGTGCACGTTTTAAAATCTTTTATCGCCTGATTACTGTGCGCACATTTTCGTGTACGCATCTTAAATTTAGCTGTGTCCTATTAATATAACATTTATATTTTGTTTGTCTTTTACATAAGCTGTTGTCTTTTACATAACCTATACACTTATACTATTTAAACTTAGGCTACCGGACTTATTAACATAAGTAGATTAAACTAAATAAAGTGATCCTGAAAACTCTTAATTATTTTGTATTGCGAATTGAATATGTTATGTTCATTCCTTTGATGATGGATTAACATAAGACATTTTTAAAATCGATTATTGTGATGGTTTTACATGCGTTTTTAACATAAAATTGATTTGTTTTGTTTGTTTTTTTAAAATTAGGAATATAACCTATTTTTTTTTATTTATCTTTATTATCTTTATCTCATAGACGCTGTTGCAAATATTGTATTAATTACAATTGTGTTACATTGCAGTGTCGTAAATATATAAGAGCTTTTTTAGTGACGACAGTGGCAGAGATCTTTTGGGAAAATGTCAACAAAGCAGTGGCCTTTTTTTAATGGATACAAACAAACAAACATAAAAATATCAACTGAGCTTTATATGTACATATGCGTTTAAATTATTTTATTTCAATTATTTTCACGATTCATTGTACTAATATTTTACATGCAATGAATAAAATTGGGATTTTTTAAAATTTAATTCATAAATCGACATTTAATTAAAAACCATAGATGTAGCGAGTTTAATAAAAGTTGAAAGTGATGGCCTATGTCAAATAAACGTACACTTTAAAACTGTTTACTTAAGCTTTATATACACTATACATTATAAACTTTCGCTACCGAACGTATTAACAAAAGTTGACTAAATTTAATGAAGTGATCCTGAAAACGCTTAATTAATATGAATTGCGAATTGAATATGTTTTTATGTTCATTCCTTTGTATTCAGAATAGCATAGGCCATTTCTAAAATTGCCTTTTAATCATTTTTAAGATGCGCTTATTAACAGACGGTTGAATCTTTTTTTTTAATGTATTTTATTTTTCAGATATAAAATCTGGTGTGTGTGTGTGCATTGAATAAAATCTTAAACGTTTAAGAAATGAGTACAATGGCAATAAAAAAAACTATAATATCACTCATTTTGGGGCCGGGGCCCTTAATATCGTTTCTTCTTTTGTACGCTATTTAATTATTTATTTATTTATCCGTTTGCTATGAAACTTGGATTTTGTTTCACACTTCCACGAAGATTTCTTCTGAATTATTTTTAAACATACCACTCATTGGTTTCTTTAAATTTATTCCTTTTTACTTTGATCGTTGCAACGCACGACGGGTCTACTAGTATTAAATATTAATAAAGCTCCTTGCACCCTAACCTGGCGCCGGCCCTGATGCAGATCTAGTGCCAGACATGTCTAGTAATGCGACTGATGTAGAGCCGCTCATCTAATTTACATCGTTATACTTTCAATGTTAATTTTTTCCGCTGTGGAGTCCTTGGGTAAAAATGGAAGGTACATTTGACTAGCGTTCATGCCTAGGTCACCTAGTTTCTAGCCGCGTGACTTATCTGCTAACATTGGTATCGGCGTTTAGCTGGTGGTGGGGGGAGGGCAGTTGCTTACATTCACAGTTAAGAATACAGAGAAGAAAATACAATTCTTTCCTTGTCAGTCATTTCAAATTCTCCACGTAAACAAATTAATATTAGAAACATAACAATACAATAACTGACAAGTGTTATGTATTTATTTGTGAGTGTGCTTGGGGGATTTCTTGGTATAGAAAAAAAATAAGAAAAAAAGTAAATTAGAATTGTCAAACTTAATTTGTCCATTATATATTGAAAGGAGTTTCATATGATTTGATTACAGCATCACGTGACTTGAGCACATAGCCAGTCAATCTTCTCCAAGAAATAAATTGTTTTTACTATTAAATGAAGGATAAAAATTACGGGCTGATGAACATAGAATATACCTTGTGAATGGTCGGAGAATTTCGAGCGTTTTTTATTTTTAATTTTCTTATTTATTTTACAGAAAACTGTGACATATATAGACTATAACTTGTTTTAACAATCAAAACTATCCAACAATAATCCAACATTTCACCTACAGCCAGTGGCGTAGCTAGGGTCATGTGCGCCCGGGGACATGACACAAAATATGCGCCCCTTGTCGGACCGAAAGATTCTGGGGGCTCATTGAGACTCAAAGAATTTTTTTGTTGAAAGTTTACGGTTTATATGGTTCATTTTCGAAGCAGTTGGTATTTTAATGAAATAGAATGAAGACTAATATTTCTATATACGGCTGTAAACAATTTATTTGAAAAAAAAATACTCTATTAATTATACATGACTCGAATAGACATAGTCTACGAAAAATTGATCCTCCTTGATTTGAATGGCGCAAACTCGTTAATCACGCTGTCAAAATTAATATTTTCAAGTGTTTCTCTTTCGATGCAAAGGAGTGCAATATCAATCATACGATCTTGTCCCATTGAATTACGTAAATAAGACAAAATAAGATTCAGTTTGCTAAAGGACCGCTCACAGTTTCAGTTGAAACAGCAAGAAGTTTTAGAAGTATTGTTAGAAGTATTTGAAGTGAAATGCGCAAATTCTGAAATACGTCATCTCCATATGAAACAATAAAACCAAGAAGATCCAATGGAGTTTCCGGTAGAAATTCAGCCTTGTTACTGAGCAGAATTTTTCAGTCTCCGGTTTCTGTGCACAATTCGTGACCATTGTCCTCAGTGTCGTAGAAATTAGCAAAATCTAAGCAATTTTAACGAAGTGTATCAACACTTTTGTCTCAGCAAGAAGAGTTTTTACGTCTAGTAAAAATCCAAATTTGTTGTTTAGGTTTTTTAGACGTAAAAACCTGTATAGATATCTCTTTTTGGAGCCTATCAACTACGCTGTTCATATCTCGTGAAATTTCTTCTTCTGCAGAAAGTCCTGCATCTCTTGTTAATTCTCCAGGCATCCTCCGATGTCGTTTAATCCTTCTGTTAACCTCGATTCCCAAAGTTGTGTATCTTTTTTTCCATTGTCTATCGCAACCTGGCTAAAATTATCACGAAAGTTGAAAATTTCTGACTCAAGCGATTCAAGATCAGATGCTACTTCCTTGAAATTCACAGTAGGATTCTGCAACCGTTTCTGGACATAATCAATTTTCCCAAGTATGATGTGCCAGAAATGTAACAAAAATAGGAAGTTAAAGTTTAATATACCTACCAGCAAAGTTTCTGCATCACATATAGTGTCAGGCGTCATATTTGTATGTTCTAATAATTTTTCCAACCGCCCTACCAGTTCATCTAGTCCTCATAAATAGCTTTAACAGCTTCTGATTGTGCACTCCAACGTGTTTCAGACTCCCTCTTCATTGTGATTGGCAAAACTCTTTTTAATTCTTCCCAACGAGTTGTTGAACGAGAGAAAACAAAAATTTATACTTTCAACTGTTCCAAAAAAAACGTGATAGTAACTGGATCCTGTTTAGCTGAGTGCACTCTTGCTAAGTTTAAGCTGTGGTTGTCACAGTTGATGCACATTGCTCTGCGATTTCTGACACATATTCGCTGTTGAAGGCCGGATATATGCCCAGTCATTACAGCAGCATTGACATAAAATTGTGACCAACAGTCGATTAGTGGTATGCTATTAGATTCCAGTTTTTCTACGATAAATCTTTCAAGCAGGTTTGCTGCGTCTTTGGAATCTGTACAAAACCTAAAAATGATTCTTTGATGGTTAATTTTTTAGTTTGAAAATCAACATCCAAAAATCTGATGACTTGAGAAAACTGTTCCCAGTGTCCTAGATCGAGTGTTGAGTCAAGTAAGATACCGTCGTACTTTTTTTTTCTGATTTCACTCAACAGCTGATTGCTTACATTTAATGCAAATAGGTGGATAAATTCATTTGAATTTCCGGTGATAAATAAGATACTGAACCTGGATTATCTCGGGCATGTTATATGTGTTTTTCTAACAGTGGATCTTATTGACATTATAACAGGTTTGATCACAGAGAGACAGGAAAGAGAGGCGGTGTTTGCTGTTTCATATGAAAGGAATCCAACTTGCTTTGACATACCGACGGAAGCCCGTGAGAGGAGAGACCTTCCCTCCCCTCCCTTACTTTACTCCCTCCACAGAGGGATTCGGGAAGTAATTTTTTTAAAAAGAGTCACAGCATGCAGTAAAGGGAAGCAAATTAACCATTCTGTAAGCCAGTGGTTCTCAACCTGTTGAGATTCAATAACCACTTGAAAATGTATGTCTTAGCTACAGACCACTACTAAAAAGCGTTCTACTGCCGTGCTGGAAAGTTAAATATAATTATACTGTGTATATAGCTAGCTATAAGTAATATACATGTTAGTTAGTAAAACTATACTAATATGCTACGATTTGCGTGCTCCAAAAACAATATTGTAATGGCTTTCTTTTGTAACGAACAAATGTCATTTATATTAGTCTCATAGTCTTCTTAATTAATTCTACTTGCTTACTATAAAAAAAACTTTAAGTCATAAACAGTAATTTGTATTAAAAGACTGCCATATTCGTTGTTTTTGTGCAAACGATGTTTTGTTTTTATTGTAAGCAATGCAGAAAATCCACTTTCACAAAGTTGCAAAGGGTAAAAGTATTTTAAAAGCTATCTGAGACAGTTCAGAGTACTCCAAAATTTCACTAAGCCCACTTTCTGATGCAACATATTCAAAGTGGTATCGCTAGTCAGTTCAATGGATTGGTTTAATTACTATGTTGGTCATTTTTTTATTTGATGAGTGAATGTGTGCGAGATTAGGTCTGGACACCCACGAAAAACCACTGAACGTTAAAAATCACAAAAGTAGAATATACATTGGTTCTGCATTGATTGAATATGACCATAAATCAAATTTATCAACAGTTTGTTTATTTATTTCAGCATTTTCTGGTTACTCGGTGGTTTCGTACAATTGATCATACATCTGAAAGGTACCTTGAAATAATCTTCTTTTCCAAAGATCAAGATTTTTCGTAAAAGCAGACACTTTGTTACTGAGAGTAATTAAATGTGTCTGCTTTCCTTGCCGAGTTGAATTAAGTTTATTGAGTTCTTCAAAAATTTCAGCCAAATAAGCCAGAACAGCAACCCATAAGATATGGTTCAAATGATCAACAAGCTTTGAGTTTTTTCTACAAGAAACTCTCTTACGTCATCACGTTATTCAAACAGTCTGATAACCAGTGAACTTCAGTATACATCAGTAACTGTTAATGTTTAAGATTCATAATCGAACATAAGAAATCAAAGAGACAGAATTTAATAGACGAGCCTTGATAAAATTTAAAAACTATTTAGGCCAGATCAAAAATATATTTTAAGTCTGCGTTTTACTTGCTAGTCTTTCTTGATGAATCATACAGTGCGTAAATTTCATGCTTTGCTCGCGGACTACCAGGCACATCTTCGCGGACCACTAGTGCTCCGCAGACCACAGGTTGAGAACCACTGCTTTAAGTCACTCCTTTTCCTTTTCTTGGTCATTTTGGTTGCTTTTAAGTGTCGTATCTGTCTGTTCTATTAATAGAATCGCCTTTGCCTCTTACTGCTCCCCTAGTCTCACTCCCAGCAACTCACTGTTTTTGTTTTAAACGCCATCAGAAATTCATCATTGTGGATGTGTCATTTATTTATGAGTAGAATGGTGCCCCTTAACGCTCAATGGGGGCGCCTAAATCATGCTTGCCAACTGGTTTGTAATGAATATATTTTCGGAGCTCCAACATTCAATCTTGCAAACGTATTTGGGATACAATAATTTACATCAAAATAAAATTAAGTAATGAGTTTTAATACTCATTTTGGCGCCCCTTAACGTGGCGCCCGGGGACATATGTCCCCCCCTGCCCCCCCCCTCGCTACGCCACTGCCTACAGCCCTCGTAAATTGTATTGCAATGAAGGAAGTATATCAATTATATACAGTATTGACATTAGTAAGTACATGTATATCAATTATATACCGTATATACTGTAGTAAGGGAAGTATATCAATTATATACAGTATTTACTGTAGTAAGGGGAGTCTCATATATATATTTACCCTCATTATGTATGGCTGTGGCCTAACGCCAAGGGACATCACTCTGTTTTTTTTTAAAAATTGAAAATATAGACTTAATTAGCGAATAAGTAAAATGTAAAAAAATCTTTTTTTTAAAAAAAGGACACGCTTTTATTTACAAATATTTACAGACTGAAACGCGCTGATCTCCCCTGCCCTTCATGTAAACACGGGAAACAGGTAAACGAGGGCTGGAGTGAAACCAGTGAGCCGTGGAGGTCAACTCTAGCAGACGACTATACATTCTAAATAGTGATAAATAGAGATAAACTAAAAATTGATTAATTTTATTACGGTACATTCGATCGATCTGAAAGTTTGATACAATGCATTGTCATCCAAGATCTATCTGTGGTAAAATTTTGAGATCTCTAGGACCATGAGAAGTGGTTTAATTTTACGCTTCAAGATTTGAAGGAAGGATGGATGGATGGATACAACATACAAACAGTGTGACTTAAATAAAAGCGTGTAAAAATCATAATCATTTTGGTTTTCAGATTAACATTAACCAAACAACGCACGAACCTTTGGCGTTAGCATTTGTGTTGTAAACAGTGCTGACTGGCTCAAAAAGTTATTTTTTAAAAAGTGGGCGCCGTAGGTGCCCTACACACCCTATTATAAAATACTTTGTGTACATTTAAGGAATTTTAATATTACGTATTTATCATACAGGGGACAAGTTAGTTGTGCTTTTGAAAAAGGTGGGCGCCTTAGGCGCCCTAAAAAAAGTGGGCGCCGCAGCACAACCTAGTATCAATTATATACCGTATTTACTGTAGTAAGGAAGTATATAAGTTATATACAGTATATTTACTGTGGTAAGGGGAGTATATCAATTATATACCGTATTTACTGTGGTAAGGGGAGTATATCAATTATATACCGTATTTACTGTAGTAAGGGAAGTATATCAATTATATACTGTATTTACTGTAGTAAGGGAAGTATATCAATTATATACCGTATTTACTGTAGTAAGGGAAGTATATCAATTATATACTGTATTTAATGTAGTAAGGGAAGTATATCAGTTACATTCAGTATTTACTGTTGACGTCAGAAAAAAATGCTTCTTGCCGAAAGATACGTTGTATTATTGTGTCTACTCGTGACATCTTGTTATATCATCTTGTTATATCATCTTGTTATATCATCTTGTTATATCATTCTTACTGTAGAACCTAATGGAGATATCCATTCTTGATTATAAATTACTTTTATGGCTAATAATGCTACTTTCAAAACGTGACCATTAATCTATTTCATATTTATGGCAATGAGTGCAACCTGAAATATTTGGCCATTATTCCAACCTGAAATATTTGGCCATTATTCCAACCTGAAATATTTGGCCATTATTCCAACCTGAAATATTTGGCCATTATTCCAACCTGAAATATTTGGCCATTATTCCAACCTGAAATATTTGGCCATTATTCCAACCTGAAATATTTGGCCATTATTCCAATCTGAAATATTTGGCCATTATTCCTACTTTTGACGGAATGGTGCTACCTTTGATATTCGACCATTTGTCCTACTGTGAATTGTGGGGAATGCTGCATCCCGGTGAAGGAGAGAAAGAAGGAGAGAGAGGGGAGGAGAGAGAGAAGGAGAGAAAAGGGAGGAGATGGAGAAGGGAGGAGAGAGAGAGAGGGGGGAGGAGAGAGAGAGGGAGGAGAGAGAGAAGGAGAGGGGAGGAGAGAGAGAAGGTCAGGAGAGACAGGAGAGAGAGAAGGAGAGGGGAGGAGAGAGAGAAGGAGAGGGGAGGAGAGAGAGAAGGAGAGAGACAGGGGAGGGGAGAGAGAGAAGGAGAGGGGAGGAGAGAGAGAAGGAGAGACAGAGAAGGAGAGAGAGAGACTCTCAAATTATGCTAAGGGGTTTTTTATTTATGTTTTTATTTTGTTGCTAATGGCACTAATTCTGAGAAGTTTTGTCTTTAGCTTTTGTGTTTGACTTGCTCGCTCATGTTTACTTTTTAAAGTTCATTGTTGTGTGTTGGAGGGTGGTCTACTTTTCTCTTCAATAGCAGTCCATCTGTCAATGGTTCTCAAACAATCTTGTACTACTCTCGCACTGGGAACAAAACAATATTCTGGTTAAATTAACTCAACTTTAAGCTGTTTTGTAACAAATTTCAATATTAAAATTTTCAATTTAACTCCTAAAAGTTAAAATTGTATATATTTTTTTTAAGTCACAGCCCTCTCTCTCTTCGCCCTTTTCGAACACACTCAGAACTCTTCCTTCTCCCCACTATAGATGTCGACTAACGATGAAATGTCTTAAAGTGTCGTTTATGATATCATTTTACCAGGGACGGATTAAGACTACACGGGGCCCCTGGCTGCAATTCAAAGTGGGGCCCTACCCAGCCATCGTCTCTTTAAATAAAATGATTGCTAGCAGCTAATATAAGACTGTAACTAAATAGTCCATTGGTTCCTTGCCCATGCTTTGTCTGTACTACGGGATCGGCCTTCCCAGCCAAAAAGATTATTCATGAAAAATCCGAACACGAAGAAATAACTGTTTGCCGGTATCCTCAAATTGAGTGTAAAAAGACAAATGGAAAAAAAATATTCCACCAGTGGGAATAGATCCCTACATCGCTTGCACAATCCTACACAACCACGCCTACACAACCACGCCTACACACCCACGCCTACACAACCAAGCCTACACAACCACGCCTACACAACCACGCCTACACAACCACCCCTACACACCCACGCCTACACACCCACGCCTACACACCCACGCCTACACACCCACGCCTACACACCCACGCCTACACACCCACGCCTACACACCCACGCCTACACACCCACGCCTACACACCCACGCCTACACACCCACGCCTACACACCCACGCCTACACACCCACGCCTACACACCCACGCCTAAACACTTCCTTACGACCAGGAGGTCGTGACCAAGTGTTAGTTTAAGGAATATAAACAATTTAAAAAAAATATTATTCCTTATTAAGCCTATTAAATCAGGTCTTTCGATTACTATGACTATCGGGTCCGAATAGCGATCAGATAAATATATAAGATTGTATTTATTTATTTAATTTATATTTTCAGGGAGTCATGCATACATTTGTCCACCATTATATAAAATTTACTAAGTTTGGGGGCCCTTAAATCATTAGGGGCCCCTGGCTTTAGTCCGTTCAGCCCCCCCCCCTTAATCCGCCATAGATTTTTACAAACCTCACTATAGTTAAATTTGATCAAATTCGGAGTTTTGAAACCAATGATTTGATTGTATATTTTGGTGACACATCTTGTTTATCGCAGCCACTTTTCTTAGCTGCTGAGATTTATTGGACACCAAGAGCCCATTAAATGCCACCTTAGTTAAGGGAACGTTTTACACACGTCACAGCCAGCAAAGCTCAAAGAAACACAAACACTGTCATACTTCTTATTCACTACGGAATAATGACCAGCATAATAGTGGCGGTATTTTTTTATAATATTTAGAGAGATTTAAATTAGAGTAACGGATACAATCAGATTGATATATAAACTGCATAAAATTTTATGAAATATTTGTTGAAACCCAACGATGGCAAGACTTTAGCCAAATTTAGTTGACATAGTTTACGGGACACATGTCTGCACAAGTTGCAGTTAATTCTTACCACACATTCATTCGACCAACATCACACATCCATTCAACCAACACCACACATCCATTGTACCAACACTACACATCCATTCGACCAACACTACACATCCATTGTACCAACACCACACATCCATTCGACCAACACTACACATCCATTGTACCAACACTACACATCCATTCGACCAACACCACACATTCATTCGACCAACACTACAAATCCATTGTACCAACACCACACATCCATTCGACCAACACCACACATCCATTCGACCAACACCACACATCCATTCGACCAACACCACACATCCATTCGACCAACACCACACATCCATTCGAGCAACACCACACATCCATTCGACGAACACCACACATCCATTCGACATACACCACACATCCATTCGACCAACACCACACATCCATTCGACCAACACCACACATCCATTCGACCAACACCACACATCCATTCGACCAACACCACACATCCATTCGACCAACACCACACATCCATTCGACCAACACCACACATACATTCGACCAACACCACACATCCATTCGACCAACACCACACCATTCACCAACCACACATCCATTCGACCAACACCACACATCCATTCGACCAACACCACACATCCATTCGACCAACACCACACATCCATTCGACCAACACCACACATCCATTCGACCAACACCACACATCCATTCGACCAACACCACACATCCATTCGACCAACACCACACATCCATTCTACCAACACCACACATCCATTCGACCAACACCACACATCCATTCGACCAACACCACACATCCATTCGACCAACACCACACATCCATTCGACCAACACCACACATCCATTCTACCAACACCACACATCCATTCGACCAACACCACACATCCATTCGACCAACACCACACATCCATTCGACCAACACCACACATCCATTCGACCAACACCACACATCCATTCGACCAACACCACGCACCCATTCGACCAACACCACACATCCATTCGACCAACACCACACATCCATTCGACCAACACCACACATCCATTCGACCAACACTAGCCTACACATTCATTCGACCAACACCACATATCCATTCGACCAAACACTTGCACAATACCGTAACAAGTAACAAGTGATCCATGTTCCCAGCGGCTTGCAGAGATTGAGATGGGCGTGGCTCTTGAAGTTTCGGAAATACCCTTAACCAAAAGGGGAAATGTGATGCCCATGTGACGTTACAAAGAGCTAACTGAAAGCCTCCCCCCTCCCACTCTCTCATTTAACGTGTCGCATATCTGTACATAAATATTTGACCACATGAAGGTCTACTAACAGAAAATTCAGGTGAATCATATGTGAAAGCCCCCTTACTTGTAACTGGGGCTGCTATAGCCTCTGGCCCAAATGTCAGGTTGCACCAAAACATTTTTAGATAGAAGACAGTCAAATGAAGGATGAATGACATAGTATTCACAAAAACAAAGGCCTCATATTTAAAAATCCACTAAACAATGTCCCGCCTGAGGTGCAACTTTTTCTGTTGTTTGCGGGCGCCATGTTTAGGTTTCGCTCCCAGTCTCCCATTTTTAATTACTGAGATTTTGTTGAATAAAAAGATTTTTTTTAAAACAATAGATTAAATTAAAAACAGAATGACATCCCCCCCCCCACCATCTTCCCAAACTTTCTCTCCAAATCCGATTATGTTTTTCAAAATTTAACCTTAACAGACGAGATCCCACGAACGCCCTCTAAGTCTGGGGATTTTTTCTTTCTAAAGGAGGAAGTAAAATATGGTGTTAGCACTGCACTATGGAGAGGTCGTGCAAGAAGAAGACGTAATTGTGTTGCGTGTGTTATTCAGAGATGTGTTGGAAGGTAAGTGACCGTGACGTACACATTGTGGGTTACCACCTGTAGAATGATCTGCCACATGTTTACATTCATCAACCGAACCTTTGACATCAAGCCAACGTGTGCTCATGGTAGATGACAGTGCTGGTAAGTTGTTGGTATACTAGTAATAGCAAATATAGCAAGTTGTGTCAGTGGTGTAAGGTATAAAGGACATAGTACGCTTTAAACTTAATGACTTTAAACTTAATGACTTTAAACTTAATGACTTTAAACTTAATGACTTTAAACTTAATGACTTTAAACTTAATGACTTTAAACTTAATGACTTTAAACTTAATGACTTTAAACTTAATGACTTTAAACTTAATGACTTTAAACTTAATGACTTTAAACTTAATGACTTTAAACTTAATGACTTTAAACTTAATGACTTTAAACTTAATGACTTTAAACTTAATGACTTTAAACTTAATGACTTTAAACTTAATGACTTTAAACTTAATGACTTTAAACTTAATGACTTTAAACTTAATGACTTTAAACTTAATGACTTTAAACTTAATGATTTTAAACTTAATGACTTTAAACTTAATGACTTTAAACTTAATGCACCGATTCTAGTTGAACAAGTTTAACTAACGTATAAATCCAAAGAAATATGTTAATGTTACAAATCCACATGTAAATTTTCATAAAAAAGTGAATGGATTTAATACGTGTTGCTAAATTTTCGTTTTCGTTTGAAACGCTCGTCTTCGCTGCGTACCAAATTTCTTTACCTTAAGGCTTTGAGATAACATTCAGGCACCATTGCAATAAACAGAGAGATAGAAGCCATATAGATTCTTTTTCTTTTTTAAAACTTAATAACAAATTTGTGTATGATAGATTCTATAGCGACTTCTAGGAGATGATATGTGCTGTACAGCAAACCATTCTGCAACTAACAGATTATTTCTAAAAACACCAATGGAGTTTTCTTATTTGTTATAAGGTTCAGTTACTTATGTCAGTGGTGTCAATGGTGTCAGTGGTGTCAATGGTGTCAATTGAGCTAAGGTACACAGCCTGACACAAGAAGATCAAATATTTGTGTGGAGGGCGGGAAGGGGCAGGGCGACACAGGGGGCGAGCAGGGCGAGACAGGAGGTGAGCAGGGCGAGACAGGAGGTGGGCAGGGCGAGACAGGAGGTGGGCAGGGCGAGACAGGAGGTGGGCAGGGCGAGACAGGAGGTGGGCAGGGCGAGACAGGAGGTGGGCAGGGCGAGACAGGAGGTGGGCAGGGCGAGACAGGAGGTGGGCAGGGCGAGACAGGAGGTGGGCAGGGCGAGACAGGAGGTGGGCAGGGCGAGACAGGAGGCTCCCAATCTATTGTTTCATTTCAGATTTAATGTTTTTTTAGGACTCCGCATCAACAACAATTGATGTCTAGTAGGTTTGAACACTTTGGTAGTGATGTTGGAGGAATTTACGGGGAAAAGTTCGATTTTGTAGTTCAGATGAATCGATCAAATTCAATCTAATTGTCCGTTCTGATGTTTCAACTTCTGATTTACTAATATTCTAAACTAATCTGAGTAGAGAACATCTCCAAATACTTCAATAAAATTGTTATCATAAACTGGAATAGCAGTGTGTGTCATCATAGACTTACTTAGCAGTGTGTGTCATCATAGACTTACTAAGCAGTGTGTGTCATCATAGACTTACTTAGCAGTGTGTGTCATCATAGACTTACATAGCAGTGTGTGTCATCATAGATTTACTTAGCAGTGTGTGTCATCATAGACTTACTTAGCAGTGTGTGTCATCATAGACTTACATAGCAGTGTGTGTCATCATAGACTTACTTAGCAGTGTGTGTCATCATAGACTTACTTAGCAGTGTGTGTCATCATAGACTTACATAGCAGTGTGTGTCATCATAGATTAAATTAGCAGAGTGTGTCATCATAGACTTACTTAGCAGTGTGTGTCATCATAGACTTACATAGCAGTGTGTGTCATCATAGACTTACTTAGCAGTGTGTGTCATCATAGACTTACATAGCAGTGTGTGTCATCATAGACTTACTTAGCAGTGTGTGTCATCATAGACTTACATAGCAGTGTGTGTCATCATAGACTTACTTAGCAGTGTGTGTCATCATAGACTTACATAGCAGTGTGTGTCATCATAGACTTACTTAGCAGTGTGTGTCATCATAGACTTACATAGCAGTGTGTGTCATCATAGACTTACTTAGCAGTGTGTGTCATCATAGACTTACATAGCAGTGTGTGTCATCATAGACTTACTTAGCAGTGTGTGTCATCATAGACTTACTTAGCAGTGTGTGTCATCATAGACTTACATAGCAGTGTGTGTCATCATAGACTTACTTAGCAGTGTGTGTCATCATAGACTTACATAGCAGTGTGTGTCATCATAGACTTACTTAGCAGTGTGTGTCATCATAGACTTACATAGCAGTGTGTGTCATCATAGACTTACATAGCAGTGTGTGTCATCATATACTTACTTAGCAGTGTGTGTCATCATAGACTTACATAGCAGTGTGTGTCATAGACTTACTTAGCAGTGTGTGTCATCATAGACTTACATAGCAGTGTGTGTCATCATAGACTTACTTAGCAGTGTGTGTCATCATAGACTTACATAGCAGTGTGTGTCATCATAGACTTACTTAGCAGTGTGTGTCATCATAGACTTACATAGCAGTGTGTGTCATCATAGACTTACATAGCAGTGTGTGTCATCATATACTTACTTAGCAGTGTGTGTCATCATAGACTTACAAAGCAGTGTGTGTCATAGACTTACATAGCAGTGTGTGTCATCATAGACTTACATAGCTGTGTGTGTCATCATAGACTTACATAGCTGTGTGTGTCATCATAGACTTACATAGCTGTGTGTGTCATCATAGACTTACATAGCTGTGTGTGTCATCATAGACTTACATAGCTGTGTGTGTCATCATAGACTTACATAGCAGTGTGTGTCATCATAGACTTACTTAGCAGTGTGTGTCATCATAGCCTTACATAGCTGTGTGTGTCATAGACTTACATAGCTGTGTGTGTCATCATAGCCTTACATAGCTGTGTGTGTCATCATAGCCTTACATAGCTGTGTGTGTCATCATAGCCTTACATAGCTGTGTGTGTCATCATAGACTTATATAGCTGTGTGTGTCATCATAGCCTTACATAGCTGTGTGTGTCATTATAGATGTAACGATAACTTTATATTCTCTTTTATGTAGGCGTTCTCACAGTAATTAATCTTGTGCACAATAACTCACTGAAGAATTCGTTTATCCAAAACAACTTTAATATTCATATATATTGTACACATAAGAATCATTTGAGGTAATATAACGTGGAAATCTTGAGTTATTCACTATACATCCTTCCCTGTCGGAAGTCTACACACAACTGTTCGCCCAACACTCTCAACCAATAGAAATGCTCCTTTCTTCCCGCGTCTCTTGTACACGTGACCTTACGTCACAAAATTATGTTAATCAGATGTGACATTCACCCCCATCCTTCAAAAAAAAATGTTTATGAAATACAACATTTTTGGTCTTCATAAAATCAAATCAATCTATATCTATATTCAAATTTCAAATATTTATCATCAATGAACATTCATTTTCTTACATACAACTTCTGGATATAGAATCAATAAGAAAAAATCTGTAGGACTGCAACAGTCTAAACATAAGAAATAATGAGAAAAAATCTGTAGAACTGCAACAGTCTTAACATAAGAAATAATGAGAAAAAATCTGTAGGACTGCAGCCGTCTACCTGTGCTGAAAAAATGAAAATGGACTCTTAAACACATCTGTAATTTTGTGTAATTAAAACATTTAAACACTCAATATTATTAAAATTAACTAATAATCCAATGGAATTCAAACACTGTTCCTTGTCCATTGTTCAACAAATAAAAATATTAATAAAATTACAGTCTCTGTTTGTATCCTTTAGGAATTCACAGACTAATGTTAAAACAGTCTCTTATTTTTATCATTTAGTAATTCACAGAATGTCTTTTTAATACAGTCTCTGGTTTTATCAGTTAGGAGTTCACAGAGTGTCTTTATTTATTGTCATTCTACTTAATATGTCTGCAACCACATTGTCCTTTCCCTTCACAGGTTTAATGTCAAATTTGTAGTCGGCTAATAGCATAGCCTAGTTCAAAGATAGTCATTCTTCAATTGACTAGTATGAATTCAAATCGCTGGGCTTTGAATGTTTCTTCAGACTGTGAAATGTTCAATAGTTCACCAACCATGACTTCGATTATGTTCATTCATAATTTCAATTCCAGCATCTTGAATCAGTTTCTTAGCTTTTGAGATGTCATTTTTGCTTCCTGATAGTTCAATAGAATTTGGAACAGATGAGTCACTGTCAGAAACTTTTATCTGAAAAATATTGTCTCTATCTGTAAAGTTTTTTATTTGGCTTAATACACAACCAATTGTTCTTCCTAATTCAGATGATTTCACACAAATGGTTTCAGATTCACTAGTACCATCTCTTTCTCTGCTACTATGGTCTTCATTTCTTTTATCATATACTTGATTTTTAATAGTGGCTAAAATGTCACTAGTTTCTGTCTGTGCTCGATTTAACTTTATTATTTTTCTATCATTCATGTCTTGGTTTTCATTCTTTCTCCATGATTGAATTGATTGATCATAATTTCCTTTTCTGGAGTCAAAATTGTATTTGCCTCTCCATGATCTTCTGCTTTCATTATAATCTCTATTTATGGAATTATGATTATTTCTTTCTCTCCATGATTGTCTTTCTTGATCATAATCTCTGTGTCTGGAATTATGATTATATTTTTGTCTCCATAATTGTCTATCTTGATCATAATCTCTATGTTTGGAATTATGATATTTTTCTTTCCATGCTTGGCTACTTTTGTTTTCAAAGTGCTCTTGTCTTGATTTTTCTTCTGTTTTCTTTCTTATAGGGCTGCCATTAGGTGACACCCTATTTGGTTGTCCTTTATTGTGGTAACACTGTTTCGCCATATGTCCTGGCTTGTTACAGTACCAACAAATAGTTTGTCTGTTGCCTTGGTTTGGCAGACTCTGGTTTCTCATACCTTGCCTTTTTTCTTGACTTTTAATTTGTATTGCTGCAAATATGTCTTGTCTCTTATCCATTTCCACATTCGGATGAGAGTCTTTGAATGTTCGTAATGCATTTGTTAGCTCTGCTTGAGTACGAACTTTCTTGTCAGTCAAATATGTGAATAGGGTTGGTGTTGCATTTTCTAAAAACTTGTCAATTAACACCATGTCTATTATGGCCTTTGGATTGCTCGTATCTATTGCTGTCAGTTCCAGCCATTTTGTTAGTTTGACTTGTGCTTCATGTACTATGATCTGTGGATCTTTGTCCATCTTGATTCTCATTTCATGAAATTCTCTTCTATAATCATTTTCTGACTTTCCAAAATGACATAGAAGTGCCTTTTTGACATTCTTATATATGCTTTTGTCTTCTTTGGCTATACTGTTATAAGCTTCAAATGCTTCTCCAGTTAATTGAGTCATCAGTTGTGCTGGCCAATCTTCTTCATTATAGCCTTTCATAGCCATTATGGATTCGAAATAATCCAGATAAACATCCATTTTTTCTTTTTGGCTATCATATTTTCTTACTTTGATAGTATCCCTTGGTGCTGACCTTCTATTTGTTTCATCACCAGGATTGTGGCCTCTACTCCCTAGCTCAATTTGTAATTTTAAGGTGTCTTGTTTCATTTTTTCAAGTTCTCTTTCACTATGAGTTTTTGCCTCTCTTCTTCATTAGCAATTCTTGCTTTTTCTTCAGCCTCTCTTTGATTTTCTTTTTCTTCAGCTTTTCTTCGCTGTTCTTTTTCTTCGGCTATTCTTTGATTTTCTTTTTCTTCTTCTTTAGCAATTCTTTGATTTTCTTTTTCTTCAGCTATTTTTTCTTCAATGAAATCTCTCATTTCTTTTCCCTTTAGTCCGATCTCTTTAGCTATAGCAGTGAATTCCTTGTAGTGATCCATGTTTTGTTTGATTGAATAATATGAGTCTAGCAATTCGGTAAGGAATGTATGTATATATATTGATAAAGTTATAAATCGTCCAAATGAAAAATCTTGAATTCAAAATGTTAAGTTCAAATAAGTGACACGTCTAAACCATGAAATCTAGTTATTGACAAGATGAGACAACAAAAGAATCCTCACACGGGATCTTTAGTATACTTTATATATACGCTCCCTCAGATTGACAAAATATATTAAATGGTCCGATCGTTTTGAATAAAAGTCACTTGGTTAAAATTTCAATTTTTGAGTAGTTTTTAAACAATTTAGTTCACTCCATTAATCCAAAATTGCGATAATCAAACTCTTCACACAATGAATGGATAAAAATTCCGTTCCTTTATTTTATAATTCACACCAACACAGTTAATAGTCCATAGCTTCTCGGTTCGATGTTATGTTTACAAATATTTCCTGGAATCAACTAGCATTGAGCCTGTTGACGTCACGACCTATATATGTTCACCGTGTGTCACCATTCAGTAAGCCTACACGACCCAGATTCCAGTACTGTGTAGTATGCTTGTACTGTCGTCGAATGTGACGTAGAACCAACTAGTCTGATCCAGTTTTATACACTGCGGACACGTGCCGATTATGCCGCCATTTTGAAATCTTCTTGTATTTTCATTGAACTACAAAAGTTTATTCACAGCTTCTTACGAACTTGAATATTCAAAAAATACTATAGCTGTTATTATTTCTTATTTTAAAGAATACTTTCCTTTTTTGGAAATATCCAATACTTATTTCCACGAAACCTCTTTCTTGTACTGTGTTCACATAGAACTTTTACTTCTGCACCAATGTAACGATAACTTTATATTCTCTTTTATGTAGGCGTTCTCACAGTAATTAATCTTGTGCACAATAACTCACTGAAGAATTCGTTTATCCAAAACAACTTTAATATACATATATATTGTACACATAAGAATCATTTGAGGTAATATAACGTGGAAATCTTGAGTTATTCACTATACATCCTTCCCTGTCGGAAGTCTACACACAACTGTTCGCCCAAACACTCTCAACCAATAGAAATGCTCCTTTCTTCCCGCGTCTCTTGTACACGTGACCTTACGTCACAAAATTATGTTAATCAGATGTGACAATAGACTTACATAGCTGTGTGTGTCATCATAGACTTACATAGCAGTATGTGTCATCATAGACTTACTTAGCAGTGTGTGTCATCATAGCCTTACATAGCTGTGTGTGTCATCATAGACTTACATAGCTGTGTGTGTCATCATAGACTTACATAGCAGTGTGTGTCATCATAGACTTACTTAGCAGTGTGTGTCATCATAGACTTACATAGCAGTGGTATCAATAGGTGCTTTGAAGATCTCTCATGGTTTTAAAATTGTTAACGAATCCTGACCTAGAAATTGAAAATTTAAAACTCACTTTCATACTGATGCTTTTTCGTTTAGAAAATATTGAATATCAATCTACTAACATATAAACACTGCAGGTTAAGATGCGGTACTTCTAATGTTAATATAATTCTTAAGTTACGTGGATTTTTATCTTCCAAATGCTTCGAGCCCCCCCCCTCCCCCAATGTTGAATTTACTCAAAATAGTCGTAAGCTTGTGTCATGAGCTCTCACACGTATCTGGCTAAATATGAGCTCGCACACGTATCTGGCTAAATATGAGCTCTCACACGTATCTGGCTAAATATGAGCTCTCACACGTATCTGGCTAAATATGAGCTCTCACACGTATCTGGCTAAATATGAGCTCTCACACGTATCTGGCTAAATATGAGCTCTCACACGTATCTGGCTAAATATGAGCTCTCACACGTATCTGGCTAAATATGAGCTCTCACACGTATCTGGCTAAATATGAGCTCTCACACGTATCTGGCTAAATATGAGCTCTCACACGTATCTGGCTAAATATGAGCTCTCACACTTATCTGGCTAAATATGAGCTCGCACACGTATCTGGCTAAATATGAGCTCTCACACGTATCTGGCTAAATATGAGCTCTCACACGTATCTGGCTAAATATGAGCTCTCACACGTATCTGGCTAAATCTCACTCAAATAATAGACAACTCTTGCGGGTTGCGCCACAGCCCATTGGTAGACGTCCTCGTCCTGTGCTGACATTGTGGGACTAACGTAAACTGAGCTTTTTTATTACATAATACTCTAGCACTGGTACTTATTTACTTACCTTTGTGATACTGCTTTTACTCATGCGTTTGGTGACTAGAAATTTATAATGGGAAGGAATACAAACACACATCATCTGATAATAGAAAATACATTCAATTATCTTTTTAAAATACGTTTGAAATAGCAAAAAATAATTGACTCTATCTATACCACTATACAACAAATATTAAACCAACCAAGCCGAATCAGGGGCTCAAAAACTCATAGCCATCTTTACAGCAGTTTGGGCCCCCGGGCAAAGAGATAGTGTTGCCCCCCCTGCAGGAATAAAAAATAAATATACATAATATATATAAATAAACAAATTCCCATGGGGCCCCTATGCTCGTGGGCCCCCGGGCAAATGCCCAACGGGCCTATGCGTTAAGACGGCCCTGCAAAAACTCCATTACTAAATGACTAGCAAGACTCCTTCTTTTAGTGCGTTGGGCTCACAAAGTCCAACACTAAATGACTAGCAAGACTCCTTCTTTTAGTGCGTTGGGCTCACAAAGTCCAACACTAAATGACTAGCAAGACTCCTTCTTTTAGTGCGTTGGGCTCACAAAGTCCAACACTAAATGACTAGCAAGACTCCTTCTTTTAGTGCGTTGGGCTCACAAAGTCCAACACTAAATGACTAGCAAGACTCCTTCTTTTAGTGCGTTGGGCTCACAAAGTCCAACACTAAATGACTAGCAAGACTCCTTCTTTTAGTGCGTTGGGCTCACAAAGTCCAACACTAAATGACTAGCAAGACTCCTTCTTTTAGTGCGTTGGGCTCACAAAGTCCAACACTAAATGACTAACAAGACTCCTTCTTTTAGTGCGTTGGGCTCACAAAGTCCAACACTAAATGACTAGCAAGACTCCATCTTTTAGTGCGTTGGGCTCACAAAGTCCAACACTAAATGACTAGCAAGACTCCTTCTTTTAGTGCGTTGGGCTCACAAAGTCCAACACTAAATGACTAGCAAGACTCCTTCTTTTAGTGCGTTGGGCTCACAAAGTCCAACACTAAATGACTAGCAAGACTCCTTCTTTTAGTGCGTTGGGCTCACAAAGTCCAACACTAAATGACTAGGAAGACTCCTTCTTTTAGTGCGTTGAGTGGGAAAGAGATCCGGTGACGTCAAAATACCCGAATCTGAAGGGACGCCCAGATCACGCTGACGTTTCTTCTTGCCACATTACATACGAATATTTAAATATATTTGAAAGAAAGTTTAAGTAAATTTCAGTATATTTTAGTATATGTAAGTTTATTTAAGAATATTTAAGTTTAATATTATTGAAGTATTTTTACGAATATTTAAGTGTATTTATGTATATTTAAAATTTATATTTAAGTATATTTCAGTAAATATATAAGTATACTTAATCGTGACCCGTCTTATAGGGCGTAGACAATTCAACCATTCAGAACCAATATTTGCCCATGACTTTCAGGTGACCAAGGATCAGAACCAATATTTGCCCATGACTTTCAGGTGACCAAGGATCAGAACCAATATTTGCCCATGACTTTCAGGTGACCAAGGATCAGAACCAATATTTGCCCATGACTTTCAGGTGACCATCAACACTGACAATGCGGGCCCTTCGAAAGGGCCAATGACATTTCAGTCCCGTGAGATTAGGGGGGCAGTCATCGTCAAGACTCTAGCCGCTGAAGGGAGGGGGTGTGGGTAGGTATAGTCTTTCATAAAACGCATTTTTGTTTTGATGTGCGTAATTCTTTGCCTGTCGATCGTTTTAGCTGACATTGCGATGCAAACATTGACTTGATTTGGTATTTTCTGTCATTAATTACGTCATTGTGGGAAGTGACTCAAAGAACGTGTGACAGTTCTTCAGATGTAAAAATATTTGTCGCGGACTATTGTCGGGTGCCCTTTTGTCCGCGGACTATTGTCGGTTGCTCTTTTGTCGAGGCTGATGAGTCGATGACAAATTAGCGGCGCACCAAATTCAAATTATACAGAAGTTCCTGCACCCAGTTAGTGTTACTAAAAGGGAATGTGTACCAAAGTTCTTGCAAATCTAGGTCAATATTTGATGTGTGGACGCGTGCCCAGTCATTTGATATGTCTTATACCTGGCAGAACTAGCAGTAGAACATTGAATCCGGATAACTTTTAGTTTTAGTGGTCAGCGAGATAAGTAGTTTATAATATCATTCGTTATTTTAATTTTTAATTATTTATTTTCAGTTTTAATACAGCTCCCCATCTAAGTACCGTTTGTCGCAAAAGACACCTAGACATTTTGTTTGTTTGAGCTGCTATGATATATTTCAGACTTTTGCGCAATACCTTGTGACAACAATTGGTTCACGAACCACCCAACTGTGACAGGCCATTGACAGTTCTAGACAGTTTAAATCGTAATCTATGACAGGGTGGAAGTAAGATCCCTGATCCTATATACGTCATTGTAATGCAACAGATTGATTGCATAGGGCAGTAGGGGAATGAAGAGGAAACATTGCAATGTCTTTTTAAACGTTTAAGCCCATTGGGGATGTGCGTGAGATTCGGAGAAGTCTGTCAATGATTTAATCTATTTGGAGAAGTCTGTCAATGATTTAATCTATTTGGAGAAGTCTGTCAATGATTTAATCTATTTGGAGAAGTCTGTCAATGATTTAATCTATTTGGAGAAGGCTGTCAATGAGTTTAATCTATTCGGAGAAGTCTGTCAATGATTTAATCTATTTGGAGAAGTCTGTCAATGATTTAGTCTATTTGGAGAAGGCTGTCAATGATTTAGTCTATTTGGAGAAGTCTGTCAATGATTTAGTCTATTTGGAGAAGGCTGTCAATGATTTAGTCTATTTGGAGAAGTCTGCCATGATTTAGTCTATTTGGAGAAGTCTGTCAATGATTTAGTCTATTTGGAGAAGGCTGTCAATGATTTAGTCTATTTGGAGAAGGCTGTCAATGATTTAATCTATCACACCAACACAGTTAAAACTATAGGAATATTGGTAAAAAGAAAAGAAAAGCGGTACTAATATAATATTTCGTACACACAAAGGGAACAGCTATTCAAAGTGAACAACTGTATAAACAAAGGGAACTGGCGGTACAACATATAGTCATATCTCTCTATAGGACTGTGATCTTCTACACCGTCTTTTCTGAAAATTCCCAGTGTGTTTGGAAACAGGAGGAAGTTCTTTTTGCGTTTTTTTTTAATCGGTGGCACCAAAATTGTGCAACAGTCTTGCGATTTTGTTTAAGAATGTAATAACAAAAATCAATTTATAAGAAATTTGAAGACTTTTTTTTATTTGATAGAGTTTTTAAACATGAAAGCGCAACTAGCATGCTAGTCTAGCGTGGACAGTATTAGCTCTATAGAAGAAAGCATTCATTCATTTATACAAAAGTAAATCATCTAAAGGGGCCATCCATATATTACGTGCGCAAGGAGGGGGGAGGGAGGTCTTAAATTTACGGCATTTTGCGCATGCATGCGTACGGGGGAGGGGAGAGGGGGTCTCGACTGAATGTGTACGTACGCACAACAAATTTAATTTGCATGATACTAAGCATAGTAACGTAACTGCTCTGGCTGCAAACGACATTCGAGACCGACTGAGTCAAGACTGATATGCAATAATGTTTTATAATTTATTGCAAACGAAATTTTGAACTTTTAATTACTTGGAAGTAATTAACATTTGATTCAGACCAAACGTTTACACATTATTAAAATATAACCGTTGGGTTTATACATGTATTTATATTTCTTGAAATTAGATGAAGTTTCTCTTTTGCACACCGGTGCCTTAGCCTTATAAACACACAACGAGACGGCGATTTCACGCACTAAGGGGGAAAAAAAGGGGGGGGGTGTCTACATCTTTGTGACGAAGTGTGCCGTGGGGGAGGGGGGTGTTAGAGAAATGTGACGTCACATCAAAACTCGCAACTTTAAAAAAAAGTTCCACTTAAATATTTGATTTTTTACATGCCATGGTGTTTTACATGACTTCACACGTGTTACGATATTAGAATGCAGGCCTACACAAAATAAATCCTATATAATAAAAGGCAAATTTCTGTCCTTTCTGTCCGTTCTGCCCGGCGATTGGTCCCTCAAACACATATGACTCCTACATCCAATCATATTGAACACGTTTACGCCATTTACGCGGACGTTCAAAACGAGTTATTTTTGGTGCAGTATTTCTTCCAAGACTTTATTTTGAGTTATGCGCGTTGGGATTTATATAAAAAAGCTCTGTTTTTACGAGTTATTTATTTTAACTATAATGAATAGTATTTTTGACGCGATGCACATCTAATGCCGGCCGAGACGGCTGTTGGAGGGGAGTTAAAACATGCCACCGAAACGTGGCGGAACGTCCTTGGATGGGCTTTGTTGCTCCTACTAAACTAAAATGACAAAAAAGTAATTTTAAACATGCTCTTTTTCAAATAGAAATATTAGAAAATACAACTGTTATTGGGGGGGGGGTCGCATTTGTAACGTCATATTGGAGGGGGAGGTCTAAGTTTTTGTGACGAGGCGTGACGAGGGGGGGGTGAAAAATCTGCCAAAATCGCGTGACGTCATTAATGGACGGCCCCAAAGCTTTGACCCCCCCCCCAGCAGCATTTGCAAATATTTTAGAGCGCATTTTGATGTGACGTCAAATTTCTTAAACACCCCCCCTCGTAACAAATGCTTGACCCCTCCCCATCCCCCTTTTTGGGCGTGTGACGTCATTTACGAACGGCTTCAAAGATTAAAACCAATTTCTTCTGACTCCGGCTTAAAAAATGTTTTTCAAAAGTGGGTGGGGGGGTGAGCGAATTTGTACGTACGCCTAAGGGGGGGTGTCCCAAAATGTACGGGATGCAACGTACAAAAATACGAATTTTGTGCGTACGTAATATATGGATGGCCCCTAAGCCCTAAGCCAATCTTTCTAAAAAATCTTTTTATTTTTTTTTGTTGTTGTTGAAAATTGAGATTTTGAATTAGGTCAGATTTTGTCGTTGACTAAAGAAGTAAAATTTGGTCTTGAAATTGAGATAAGTCGATAAAGTACATATAGCACTGAGTGTACGGACAAAATATCAAAAGATGACATGACTCGTAAGAAAGGAAATAATTATAGTTCAGCCCTCTTCAAAGTATAAGTCCCTCAAATTTTGGGTAAAATTTAAAGAGAACAAAAATTTAAGGAACAAAAGAGACGCGTGACTTTGGCTTCATAAATTACACTATATGGAGAAAGCTCTACTTACAAATATTTTTACATAATATTTTTATTCTGCATTTCAATAGAAAAGAAGATAATGAATCCAAAACGATAATTTAAAAGTGAGCAACCTTTCTAAGAATGTGCGTCAGATGATTGAGGAAGTCCCGGAAGTTAATTATTTCCTTCACTGTTTGATCATTCTCTGACTGAATCTTATGATATTATATTGACTACTGGGAGGGGGGAGGTGTCTCTAAGTTCATTCTATGAAACGAGGTCTCTCTTACACACACTTTTCTTGGGGACAAAGCCATTCAGTGTGGTTCAGATTCTCTTAGACAAGCTTCTGTTGAGACAAGAACACTTAAAGACACACTTTCGATTAGAAGCAGACTCTACATAACACACTTTCGTGAGGCACAGAAAATCATCGACATACATTCCGGTGTGACACAGACTACAGACTTTCTTTGATAGAATTTCTGAACAGACAAACTGCGTGGATACTACACAGACTTTCTTTGATAGAATTTCTGAACAGACAAACTGCGTGGATACTACACAGACTTGCTGAGACAAGTTTTAATGACAGACATATATCTCTAGATCAGTGGTTCTCAACATTTTGAGATTCAATGACCACTTGAAAAAATTGTATCTTAGCCGCGGACCACTACTGAAAAGTGTGCTACTGCCGTGCTGGAAATGTATATATATAATTAATTTGTCTATAACAGACTAACTAGTTACTAGTAAACATTTTAGTTAGTAAAACTGTTGTAAAGTGCTACGATATGCATGCTCCAGATTGTAATGGCTTTCGTCTATAACGAACAAATGTCACATATACTAGTCTTATACTTATAGTGTTATTCAATTCTTATACTTATTGCTTACTATAAAAAAACTCAAATTCATAAACAGTAGTTTGTATTAGTAAGACTGCTACATTAGTTTATTTACTTCAAGCCTTGAGTTTGCACATTTGAGCACAGCACATATAAACGAGGTGTAATACAGGAAAGACTCCATCGTTGTTCATCTTCAACTTCAAGTCGGGGACGATGTTTTCTTTTGATTGTAACCAATGCAGAAAAGCCGCATTTAAAAGATATGATGTTGCAAAGGGTCAAAGGTTAAAAGTATTTTTAAAGCTTTCTGAGACAGTTCTGAGTAACCCAAAATTTCATCAAGTTCACTTTATGATGCAACATATTCAAAGTACTATAGCTGGTCAGTTCTATGACTTGGTTTAAATTCTACGTTGGTAAATTTAATGAGTCAATGTGTGCAAGAAACGGACAGGAAACCAACAAAAAAACTCTCAATGTTCAAATCACCAAAGTAGAAGTTAAATTGATCCTGCAGTGATTGAATATGGTCAGAAAACAAATGTATAAACAGTTGTTTATTGATTTCAGCATTTTCTGGTTTATCCGTAATTTGGTACAATTGATCAAACATGTCAAAGTTACCCTTAAATAATCTTCTTTTCCAAAGATCCAACTTTTTTCGTAAAAGCAGACACTTTGTCACTGAGAGTAATTAAATGTGTCTGCTTTCCTTGCATATATTAATTCAGTTTATTCAGCTCTTCAAAAAAGCCAAGTAAGCCAGCACAACAACCAATCAGCTATCGTTCAAATGATCAATAAGCTTTGATTTTTTCCTCTCCAAGAAACTCCCTCATTGCATCACGTAATTCAACAGTCTGTTAAATATTTTACCCTAGAATAATCAGGCTTTTTGGCCTTTGCAACTTGTATAGCCACCAAAAATGATGCTTTTAAAACGTTTTCATTAACTTTAGTTGCTTGTCGCATGCAGGACGTCTGAATATCAAGTGAATATTTTTTGCTCATACAGTATTGCAATGGTTTCTCCGAGCAGACGTTAAGATTAGTTTTAAGATGTCTTCGGACCTTTGCAGGTTTCATCGCTTCATTTGCAAGAATTAGCGAGCATATTACACACTCAGATCTGGGTTGATCATTTACAATGAAGCAAATAAACCAAAATCGCGAATATTCTTCATCATACTATCGTATATCAATTCGTCTTTTTTTCTCCGGAACTGCATTTGATTCACACATAGATTGTGAAAGTGAATCTGAGGAATCATTGTTGTCCTTATGTTCGGTGTTTTCTTTATTAGAAATTCATCCATGTGTTCAATCCATTTAATTAATTTATTACTTTAATAATTGAAATATTAATTTAAGGCTAATTTACTCAATGGTTCACCAAAATTATTTCTGAATCTCAATATAACAACCATAGTCTTCTAGAATCTAGTGTGACATCATGTGATTTCGGAATCACGGACACTTCGACCCCGGACGATTCGACCCCGGACATTTCGACCCCGGTCGATTCGATCACGGACAGTTTGACCAAGGACCATTCGACCCAGGACAATTCGACTACAAGACGTTTCCACCCCAGGACGTTTCGACCCCGGACATTTCGACCCTTTCGTTTCTACACCATGAAATGTTATTATTACTATTTTTTAATAATTAATTTTTGGTATATTATCCATTAAAAATTAAAAACAGAATGTCCACTCCTATCCCAAACACACTTAAAAAGGACCGAATTTATTATTGGGTTTTAAAATGTTATATATTTAAGTCTTTAAAAAGATTTTCATTTTGATAACAAAAATAAATGAAAGTTGTTTTATTTTATTACTGCACCAAAAATAAAATAACTCTTTGAGTCAGTCAGCACTGTTTACAACACAAATGCTGACGTCATAGGTTCTTGCGTTGTTTGGTTAATGTTAATCTGGAAACCAAAAAGATTATGACTTAGCGTTAGGCCACAATCAGCGATAATTGAGCGTAAATATATACATACATGATGCCGGTCGAGAAGGCTGTTGTTACAACAACATGCCACTAAACGGTGGCAGAACGTCTTTGGACGGACTTTGTTGCTCGTAATATATTATGATGTTATATATTTCAAACTTTTCCTTTCATAAATTGTTCGCAAGCCGCAATGTGAACACAGAAGCGCGGCTCTCGAGTCGTAGTTTGACCTTTGGCCTATGCTCTCGAGTCGTAGTTTGACCTTTGGCCTATGCTCTCGAGTCGTAGTTTGACCTTTGGCCTATGCTCTCGAGTCGTAGTTTGACCTTTGGTCTATGCTCTCGACTACTAGACTATAGATCCCAATGATTCTGTTATGGCAGGGTCTATGGTACAGTTGAGCACAGGTCATGACAGGTTTTAGGTAAGTGTCAAGGTCAGTTGAATCTCATTATGCTTAGGTGGGACTTTTCTAAACAGTGAAACAGTGCAATTTTTATTTACCCCCATTTAAATAGACATCTAATCTCTTTGCCAATACTTTCATATTGTCTTTAATACAAGGACCACTCCGACTTGAATACAATGACCACTCCCGACTTTAATACAAGGACCACTCTGACTTGAATACAAGGACCACTCCGACTTTAATACAAGGACCACTCTGACTTGAATACAAGGACCACTCCCACTTTAATACAAGGACCACTCCGACTTTAATACAAGGACCACTCCCACTTTAATACAAGGACCACTCCCACTTTAATACAAGGACCACTCCGACTTTAATACAAAGACCACTCTGACTTGAATACAAGGAACACTCCCACTTTAATACAAGGACCACTCTGACTTGAATACAAGGACCACTCCCACTTTAATACAAGGACCACTCCCACTTTAATACAAGGACCACTCCCACTTTAATACAAGGACCACTCCCACTTTAATACAAGGACCACTCTGACTTTAATACAAGGACCACTCCGACTTTAATACAAGGACCACTCCGACTTTAATACAAGGACCACTCTGACTTGAATACAAGAACCACTCCCACTTTAATACAAGGACCAATCCCACTTTAATACAAGGACCACTCCCACTTTAATACAAGGACCACTCCCACTTTAATACAAGGACCACTCCGACTTTAATACAAGGACCACTCCCACTTTAATACAAGGACCACTCCGACTTTAATACAAGGACCACTCCGACTTTAATACAAGGACCACTCCCACTTTAATACAAGGACCACTCCGACTTTAATACAAGGACCACTCCGACTTTAATACAAGGACCACTCCCACTTTAATACAAGGACCACTCTGACTTTAATACAAGGACCACTCCCACTTTAATACAAGGACCACTCTGACTTTAATACAAGGACCACTCCCACTTGAATACAAGGACCACTCCCACTTTAATACAAGGACCACTCTGACTTGAATACAAGGACCACTCCGACTTTAATACAAGGACCACTCCCACTTGAATACAAGGACCACTCCGACTTTAATACAAGGACCACTCCCACTTGAATACAAGGACCACTCCGACTTTAATACAATGACCACTCCGACTTTAATACAAGGACCACTCTGACTTTGTTTTCGACTTGTGATTATTATAAAAACCGTTGGTGGTGTCAGCAGCAGCCATTGTTATTCTTCCTCTCCCAGGTGTGATGCACGAATGAATCGGTCAGAGGGTTTTCCAGGTGCTGGAAATCAATGCGGAAGTAAGATCACACATAAATTTGGCTGTGGCAATCTATAGTCTAGTGCTGGTATGTCGGTGTTGATATGTCGGTGTTGATATGTCGGTGTTGATATGTCGGTGTTGATATGTCGGTGTTGGTATGTCGTTGTTGGTATGTCGGTGTTGGTATGTCAGTGTTGGTATGTCGTTGTTGGTATGTCGGTGTTGGTATGTCGGTGTTGGTATGTCGGTGTTGATATGTCGGTGTTGGTATGTCGGTGTTGGTATGTCGGTGTTGGTATGTCGTTGTTGGTATGTCGGTGTTGGTATGTCGTTGTTGGTATGTCGTTGTTGGTATGTCGATGTTGGTATGTCGGTGTTGGTATGTCGTTGTTGGTATGTCGGTGTTGGTATGTCGTTGTTGGTATGTCGGTGTTGGTATGTCGTTGTTGGTATGTCGGTGTTGGTATGTCCGTGTTGGTATGTCGGTGTTGGTTTGTCGGTGTTGGTATGTCGGTGTTGGTATGTCGGTGTTGGTATGTCGTTGTTGGTATGTCGGTGTTGGTATGTCGTTGTTGGTATGTCGGTGTTGGTATGTCGGTGTTGGCATGTCGGTGTTGGTATGTCGGTGTTGGTATGTCGGTGTTGGTACATGAAGTAGATCTTTGTCAGAAAAAACATTTTGGCCTGAGGGGAAAACTCTAGGGCAGGGGATCCTAACCAGTGGTGCATGCACCCCCAAGGCGTGCATGAGCAGGTTCCAGGGGGTGCATGAACCATTCAGAGGGGGGGGGGAGAAAAAGAGGAAGAAAAAAAAAGAAGGATACAAAAGACAGAAAAACTGATATCTGAAAATGTAAACCATAAGCAAGGCATGCCGCGTTAAAGGGCACCCATTTACGACCTTTTTTTCGTTCGCACATCGTTCTGCGCATGTCGAAAATTGACGGAAATACTTTTTCGCAAAATGAACGGTTCGCTCTAGGTGTTCCTCGGAATTTCGTGTTTTACGTCACAGTTTTTTTTTAATAATTTCATTTTGGCTTCAAATACGTCAGATATATGTCTTCCGGTGACCCTCAAACTGTTTTGAGCGGATGTAAACGTTCGGATTTCTTTCCTTCACTTTTATTGCTCAGTACGCTGCAAAGGTCTTAAAAACGTTAATTGCGAGCCGATATTCGTCATTGAAACTTAAAATCTTGAGTTGAGCATCCAATTCCGGTCATTAAAAACATCAACTTCGTCAGTTAAAAATTTGCCTGTGACTGGTACGACTTTCCGATTGTCATCACCCCCTCAAAATCGTTAATAAATAATAATTAAAAAGAGAGAGAGAGAGAGAGAGATGTAACACAAAAGCCTCAGTGCTTCCTCTGTGGAAAAATCCTGTGCAATGACAACATGAAGCCCGTTAGACTCCGAGAAAACTTGGAGAAAGTCCATCCATCCAATTCCAAGGAGAGTCCATCCATCCAATTCAAAGACAGTGTTGAGGTCTTCAAGCAGAAGAGAGCTCGCTTCTTGACCTCAGGTACCTTGCCTAAGCTTGGATTTTCTTCGTCACAGAAACCTGCACTGGAGGCATCATTCAAGGTTGCATATCTTATTGCAAAGAACAAGAAGCCCCACACCATTGGAGAACTTTGGTGAAGCTTTGTGCTCTGGAGATGGTGGAACTGATGTGTGGTCATCAGTAGAGGAAGCAGGTTGAGAAATTTCCTTTGTCCAATGACACTATTCATTCCAGGATTAGTGACATGGCTGCAGATATTCTGGATCAAGTCTTGTGCGAGATGAGAAGCAGTCATTTTCCATTTAGCATGCAGCTGGGTGAATCCACTGATGTAGCACAATGCAGTCAGATTCTTGTATTTCTGAGATATGTTCTCAGTGGATTGCTGAAGGAGGAATTTATCTTTTGTAAGACACTCCTAGCTACTACCAAAGCTGCTGACGTGCTGCAGCTAGTCAGGGCATTCTTCACTGAAAACCAGTTTCACTGCACTTCAAGAATTTCTTCAAATTGCACAGGTGGTGCTCCCTCCATGCTCGGTAATAAGTCAGGATTTTCAGCACTGGTAAAGAAAGAAGTTCCAGATATTGTCACTACACACTGTATACTTCATCGTCAGGCCTTGGCATGCAAAACTCTACCTTGAAGTCAGTTCTTTCTACTGCAGGGGACGGATACTTTCTCGGTTAGTAGAACTGAGATTGGAGCTTGCCATTTTCTTGCGAGAAAAAGAGAGTGACCTTGCTGACAAGTTTGACTGTCCAAATTTCATTCATTACTTGGCATACCTGGCTGACATCATCACCATCTTGAATGAGTTGAACATATCTCTCCAAGGACCTGCTGTGACTGTAATGAATGCTACTGAGAGATTGCAAGCCTTTCTTAACAAAGTGCCACTATTCCAATTACGACTAGAAAAGTCCAACTTGGCCAACTTTCCACTCTTGGATGAAGTTGTAATATCTGGTGCAGAAGGAAGCACGGAGGGATCACTGCCTGACAACATCAAAAGGGAAATTTCAGAGCACCTTTCAACATTGCAAAGGTCTTTTGATGGGTATTTCTGTCAAAAAATTGCTAGGAAAGACCTTTGGATTCGCAATCCTTTTCTCTGTGACTTGGACAAAATTGATGACAGTGACTTTGTTAAAGATGACCTGATTGATTTGAGAACCAGAGAATTACTGAGGGTGCCTTCAATTGCAATACCTTGATTGAATTTTGGTGCGCCCAGCTAGATTCCTACCCACAACTAGCCAAAAGGGCAGTACTGACTATCCTTCCATTTGCCACAAGCTATCTCTGTGAAGCAGGATTCTCCACACCTTTGACGATTAAAACCGAGGCAAGGAATACGTTGAATGCAGAGGATGTCATGAGAGTTGCTTTGTGCGAAACAGACCCCAGAATTAAATCGCTGATTGATCATAAGAAGCAGAAAATCTCTCACTAAATTCCCTGTTGCCTATGGTCAAAACTTTTGTGTTCCTAAAATAAACATATTTTATTATGCATTTTCTGCAAGTTTCGCGAGCGGGTGCATGAACTTTTTTGGGCATCTGAAGGGGTGCATGGACCCCAAAAGGTTAGGAACCACTACTCTAGGGGATTTAAAGTTATCTCTTTATTAAACAAACAACTTTCACTTGGGTTTTGTTTGTTTGTTTGTTTGTTTGTTGTTGCTTTGATCTCATTAGGGAAGAGAATGCTGACACCCCCCCACACACACACATACTAACAATACATGCCTTTAATGTCCACCTCTGACACATATATACAGATAAACAAGTGTCCGATAATGCGTAGTTTTGATAAGCAACGATCAAGCATGTTGTATCTAACTAACTTCCTCTTTGCGTTATAAATAACCTGGGGGAAATGCACAGCGTTGGGATTATTTCTTTTGTATATAGGTTTGTCCCACAGAGAGAAGTCTCGTTATTCCGTCATTCACTTCACAGAGGCGATAGGTCAACATGGCTGTGTTTGTGCTGTGGTGACATAAGAATCGTGATATTGTGACATAATAACAATAACTAAAACAATTCAACTAATAATGAAGACCGTGAGTTTTTAATTAAATATCAATAGTAAAATTATTAACATGTCCTTTATTTGTTTAAAATAAGAACGACGTGATGTTAATTACGTAAATTGTCATTGCCATTGTAATAATTCAATTGTTTATTTTTCAATTTTTGTTCGCGAAAAACAAATAGATGAGAATTCTAACTCGTATTTTAAGTTTAAAGATAGTTGGTATTCATAATAAATGGAAGTTGATATTGTCATCATCTCCCATGAAATGATATTTTAAGTTTAAAGATAGTTGGTATTCATAATAAATGGAAGTTGATATTGTCATCATCTCCCATGAAATGATATTTTAAGTTTAAAGATAGTTGGTATTCATAATAAATGGAAGTTGATATTGTCATCATCTCCCATGAAATGATATTTTAAGTTTAAAGATAGTTGGTATTCATAATAAATGGAAGTTGATATTGTCATCATCTCCCATGAAATGATATTTTAAGTTTAAAGATAGTTGGTATTCATAATAAATGGAAGTTGATATTGTCATCATCTCCCATGAAATGATATTTTAAGTTTAAAGATAGTTGGTATTCATAATAAATGGAAGTTGATATTGTCATCATCTCCCATGAAATGATATTTTAAGTTTAAAGATAGTTGGTATTCATAATAAATGGAAGTTGATATTGTCATCATCTCCCATGAAATGATATTTTAAGTTTAAAGATAGTTGGTATTCATAATAAATGGAAGTTGATATTGTCATCATCTCCCATGAAATGATATTTTAAGTTTAAAGATAGTTGGTATTCATAATAAATGGAAGTTGATATTGTCATCATCTCCCATGAAATGATATTTTAAGTTTAAAGATAGTTGGTATTCATAATAAATGGAAGTTGATATTGTCATCATCTCCCATGAAATGATATTTTAAGTTTAAAGATAGTTGGTATTCATAATAAATGGAAGTTGATATTGTCATCATCTCCCATGAAATGATATTTTAAGTTTAAAGATAGTTGGTATTCATAATAAATGGAAGTTGATATTGTCATCATCTCCCATGAAATGATATTTTAAGTTTAAAGATAGTTGGTATTCATAATAAATGGAAGTTGATATTGTCATCATCTCCCATGAAATGATATTTTAAGTTTAAAGATAGTTGGTATTCATAATAAATGGAAGTTGATATTGTCATCATCTCCCATGAAATGATATTTTAAGTTTAAAGATAGTTGGTATTCATAATAAATGGAAGTTGATATTGTCATCATCTCCCATGAAATGATATTTTAAGTTTAAAGATAGTTGGTATTCATAATAAATGGAAGTTGATATTGTCATCATCTCCCATGAAATGATATTTTAAGTTTAAAGATAGTTGGTATTCATAATAAATGGAAGTTGATATTGTCATCATCTCCCATGAAATGATATTTTAAGTTTAAAGATAGTTGGTATTCATAATAAATGGAAGTTGATATTGTCATCATCTCCCATGAAATGATATTTTAAGTTTAAAGATAGTTGGTATTCATAATAAATGGAAGTTGATATTGTCATCATCTCCCATGAAATGATATTTTAAGTTTAAAGATAGTTGGTATTCATAATAAATGGAAGTTGATATTGTCATCATCTCCCATGAAATGATATTTTAAGTTTAAAGATAGTTGGTATTCATAATAAATGGAAGTTGATATTGTCATCATCTCCCATGAAATGATATTTTAAGTTTAAAGATAGTTGGTATTCATAATAAATGGAAGTTGATATTGTCATCATCTCCCATGAAATGATATTTTAAGTTTAAAGATAGTTGGTATTCATAATAAATGGAAGTTGATATTGTCATCATCTCCCATGAAATGATATTTTAAGTTTAAAGATAGTTGGTATTCATAATAAATGGAAGTTGATATTGTCATCATCTCCCATGAAATGATATTTTAAGTTTAAAGATAGTTGGTATTCATAATAAATGGAAGTTGATATTGTCATCATCTCCCATGAAATGATATTTTAAGTTTAAAGATAGTTGGTATTCATAATAAATGGAAGTTGATATTGTCATCATCTCCCATGAAATGATATTTTAAGTTTAAAGATAGTTGGTATTCATAATAAATGGAAGTTGATATTGTCATCATCTCCCATGAAATGATATTTTAAGTTTAAAGATAGTTGGTATTCATAATAAATGGAAGTTGATATTGTCATCATCTCCCATGAAATGATATTTTAAGTTTAAAGATAGTTGGTATTCATAATAAATGGAAGTTGATATTGTCATCATCTCCCATGAAATGATATTTTAAGTTTAAAGATAGTTGGTATTCATAATAAATGGAAGTTGATATTGTCATCATCTCCCATGAAATGATATTTTAAGTTTAAAGATAGTTGGTATTCATAATAAATGGAAGTTGATATTGTCATCATCTCCCATGAAATGATATTTTAAGTTTAAAGATAGTTGGTATTCATAATAAATGGAAGTTGATATTGTCATCATCTCCCATGAAATGATGTCTACCACAATAGCCAGTAGTGTTACTAATAAGATCATTGATGTCCAGTGGTGAGCACTGATGGGCAGTGATGCCTACTGATCTCTGGCATATGGACATGTGTTAGCGGAGCTAATCTAACCACACTCACAACATTAACAACTCGAATAAAATGCAAGACTAGGCATAATTCATGGATAAGAGTAGGATTCGATAATCTTCCGTTTAGAAGGATTGTCTGTAACATATAAATAAATATTATTCACGGTTTACTGTTTCCGCATCCAAATATTTTCTAGCAATTTTTAACATTTTCCTTCCTATCATGTTTTATCTAATACACATACATTTATCGAAATTGTTTACTCCATAAAGGTCAGTGCTAGACATCTGAAAAGCTTAGACTAAAAAGTTCAATAATACAAGAGTTGTCCCTTGGCGTTTAAAGTCCTCTGGCCGGTTCTGTGTCCCACCAAGTCCCACCTACTTTTCCCCAGCTCTATTTGTCTTTTCACCTGTTCATTTAGCGCTCACACTTACCAATACTTTTTATTTACAACAAACATGGAATAAGTCACATTTAGCGCTCACACTTACCAATACTTTTGATTTAAAACAAACATGCAATAAGTCACATTTAGCGCTCACACTACCAATACTTTTGATTTACAACAAACATGGAATAAGTCATATTTAGCGCTCACACTACCAATACTTTTGATTTACAACAAACATGGAATAAGTCATATTTAGCGCTCACACTACCAATACTTTTGATTTACAACAAACATGGAATAAGTCACATTTAGCGCTCACACTACCAATACTTTTTATTTACAACAAACATGGAATAAGTCACATTTCCAATTGTGTTAAGTTATCTAACCTATTACTATTACAGACGCTATTCTATACTTGCGTTGCTGTTTCTTTGAAAAAGTCAGGTGGTGCTTTTGGGGCTCCTCCAAAACTCCATTAATTATGTCAACATTATTAACATAAGTAATCCCAACACCACCACCCCCCCCCCATCTCTCCCTATTCCTAACACTGAGTCTGCCAAAGATATCTCTACAGAATTCATTAAATAATTATATCAGTCATTGTTTAACTGCCAGCCTATATGGCGGCTGGCTAGCGAATTCAATAGTGTGCTCGCCTCATAAGCTGAGGGGCGTGGGTTCTAGCCCACGTTAAAGCCACAATAAAAATGTTGAAGAATGAATATTGCTAAAAAAGTCCTCCGCTGACCTGGAGAGGAGATGGGCGCCGCCAAGGTCTACCAAGCCCCGAGAAAGTTCTAATGGAAACATTAGAACCCCCTACGACCACGAGGCTTAAATTATGGAACAATACAAAACAAACAACTATAAGAAAACTGCTGAATACATTAAAAATAATAAAAGTAGATATTTATTAAGGCTAACACACTTTAAAATCGGAAAGGGAGAAAATAGTTGATTTAAACAATATAAAATTCTTCAACGAACTTACAAATTTTAAGAAATAACATTTTCTCTGAGACTCTAGTGTTTAAAAAAATAGGTCTAATTATTTTAGCGAGCAATTTTTGGTATGTTTATGTTATGTTTATGTTATGTTTATGTTATTTTTATGTTATGTTTATGTTATGTTTATGTTATGTTTATGTTATGTTTATGTTATGTTTATGTTATGTTTATGTTATGTTTATGTTATGTTTATGTTATGTTTATGTTATGTTTATGTTATGTTTATGTTATGTTTATGTTATGTTTATGTTATGTTTATGTTATGTTTATGTTATGTTTATGTTATGTTTATGTTATGTTTATGTTATGTTTATGTTATGTCATCTCGTTGTTAAATAACATGCTCCTTTTGTGCAATAGACAAGACCAATGTTTCTTCTTGTGCAGCAATGCAAACAATAACTTGTTACTCTTGTGCTAAAGTTCAACTCAAATTTCACTTCGTAATAATAACCTCAGTTTTTAACTTTAAACAATAACACAATTTCCCTGAACATCATTAACAACATGCGTTGCTTGAACATCCGGATGTGGGTGGCTCATGGCGCATCTAGTCTTGGAAATGATGGACCTTGAACTTGTCTTCCCAACTTACTTAATGAGTCTCAATGGACAAACAGACGAGGAGCGCCCGAGTGCACGTCCGCAAGCATTTTGAGTAGTGTTTACGTCATACTCCTCAACCCCCGCGCCCCCGCTACTCACCCCGACTACTACACACGCTGATTGCAAGTGGCCAAGGCAAATCTTCTCTCATTCGATGGTGTCTGGTGAAAAGACCCCTTGATAGATAAAAAAATATATTTATGGCTTTAGGACAGAGGCGCCGCGAAATGGGAGTGGGGGTACATTTTCCCCCCGTGCACCGAGGTACAGTGGCGCAACAATGGAGCTAACGTCATAATAAATGAACAATGGTTATAATTAATGTGTCTGGATTAGAGATGTGACTGGATTAGAGATGTGTCTTCTCTTCTTCTTATCAATACAGATGCTCCTTCTATGCAGAAGATAATTGCGTCCACAGACCATGACAGATGATCTGTTGGCAAGTGATGCAGCGTTCACAGGCCACGGCTTTGTGGGTTTCACGCATTACCCAGCCACCTAACTAGTGTTAGGTACCCATTCGGAGCTGGGTGACTCAGGGACGCCCTAGGCCCGGGAACAATCCTTGCCTTGACATGGATTCGAACCCGTGGCCATCGGTACGTCAGTCGAGCGCGCTGCCACTCGACCACCGCGTCTGGATTAGAGATGTGTCTGGATTAGCGATGTGTCTGGATTACAGATGTGTCTGGATTAGAGATTTGTCTGGATTACAGATGTGTCTGGATTACAGATGTGTCTGGATTAAAGAGTGTCTCCGGACGAGGCAAGATTGAATAATATTATTCTAAACCAATGTAATAGTGCATGTCTCTAATAGTGCATATTTGGATTAAGGCTAATGAAGAAATAATAACTTTTTTTTCACATGTACATTGGATTGATTTGTTTTGTTTCATTTGTGGATTGTTGCGTGTGAACAAAGCCTTTGAATGGATGTCCACGCCGCCCGAGTTAGAATTAGATGAGATCTAAAGTTCTGTGTCTGTATATGGTCATTCTGTGTCTGTATATGGTCATTCTGTGTCTGTATATGGTCATTCTGTGTCTGTATATGGTCAGACTGATGAATTGAGAAACAAGTTAAGTTGCAAGTTAAGTGCAAGCACAGGGTCGGAATAACACTCCGTGGAATTGCACAGAGTAACAAAATCGAGGGGCGCTAAATTCAATTTATGGAAATGCGGCGGAGCGATCCAAAAGTTGAATTTTTTTTTAAAGTCAAAATAATGTGGTAATAAATACTTGTTTAATAGTATAACATATAACATATAACGTATAAATTATCCTTTTAAAAAATAGACGAATCATAAATATTATAAAGCAAAAATTCGATTTTAACCCGGCCGCAGTGAGTTTTATGACGACAGGTTATATCGTTCGTTCTCGGTCGCAAATGGTGTATCTATCGTATTAGGTCGCAAATGGTGTAACTAGGGTATTTTGGTCGCAAATGGTGTAACTGGGGTATTTTGGTCGCAAATGGTGTAACTAGGGTATTTTGGTCGCAAATGGTGTAACTGGGGTATTTTGGTCGCAAATGGTGTAACTAGGGTATTTTGGTCGCAAATGGTGTAACTAAGGGAATTTGGTCGCAAATGTTGTAACTAGGGTATTTTGGTCGCAAATGGTGTAACTAGGGTATTTTGGTCGCAAATGGTGTAACTAGGGTATTTTGATTGCAAATGATGTAACTAGGATATTTTGCGCCCAGTGAAAAATTATTAAATTAAACAACCCCGTAAAAACAAAGTTATTGACTATAAATCCCTTATATATGAGACATAACTAAAAGTTTTGATTATGTTCAATATAATACGCAGCACGACAAACATTTGCAGACTGAACTTGAATAAACTCCCCTTGCAGTAAAACACGAGGATGTGGTCATGGATGGCTGGAGGGAACTCCAGTGACACGTGGATGTCAACAATAGAAGACGGCTACATAGAGTTTCATAGAGATAAACTAAAAATGCATTAATTTAATTACGGTTCTTTCGATCCGTCTGAAATTTTGATACAATGCATTGTTAGGTGACACGAGTCTATGTGCAAAATTTCAGCTCGATGGCTTCACGGGAAGTGGGACATTTTTTTTACTTTTGTTTTTCCGCCCGCCCGACCAAGACAGACAGAGACGAAGGTGAAGTTAATATAAGGGATTTAAAAATTATAAATTTGGCGCCCCAACCCTCACTTTCATCAAATGTTACTATGATATAACATTGTAAGCCTCACTATGATATAACATTGTAAGCCTCACTATGATATAACATTGTAAGCCTCACTATGATATAACTTTGTAAGCCTCATTTTTGAGCCCCTGTACCTTGTAGTTCGGGGATATGTTTACATCACCGCCCCACATTTGTTTCACCGCCCCACATTTGTTTCGACCGCGCACAGTACAAAATTGTTTAACTTTGATTTCCCTATTCACCGCCGACGCTGACAAACGTGACTCTAGACCGGGGCCCCTGGGCCTCGTCAGCCACGCTTGATTTTTTTTTACATGCTAATGCTTTGCGCGTAGATATAAATTTGGACAATTATTCAAGTTACATTAACAAAAAAGTTAAAAAATTTAACGTACGACTCTGAACATGATAATTTTTAAATCTATTCCAACTTTGAGCGGAATTTGATCTTGTCCACAATAAATGCACAGGAAAGATACTAATTTGAATTCTTTTGAAATAATGTCTGAGTATAAACTCATGTTAACTGTTCATTTTAATAAAGAATTTGTAGTAAAATCCAATTACAATTATTTGTGTTAATTGCTGTTTTCAAGTTTAAGTTAAAGTATTTTTTTTCGGATATTCGCTAAAAAAATTAAAAGCCATATACCTTTTTTAAATTGTAATTACATAGGTGGCGCAATTTTTCGCTTTTTTACGGAGTGGTTCAAAGGTTATGTCCAGCCCTGTTGTCCAAAGTCCTGCCCGCGGGCCAAAACCGGCCCGTGATGCAATTTTAACTGGCTCGCGGCCTGATCTGAAATAAATAATTGACTGACGTATTATTTCTGTAACGACATTATATTTATAAGAAAAGTCTAATTTAATTTTTTTTTATTACTGTTTTTAGTGCGTCAAATGATTGCGAAAGTCGATTACGTTTTATTTTTTAACAACGTGGACATGGATTTTTAAAAACCCGATTAAGTTATGTGCTGTTAAGTGTATGAAAGTGGTTGACGGCCTACGTTAAAACCCGATTAAGTTATGTGCTGTTAAGTGTATGAAAGTGGTTGACGGCCTACGTTAAAACCCGATTAAGTTATGTGCTGTTAAGTGTATGAAAGTGGTTGACGGCCTACGTTAAAAATTGATGACGTCAATTTTATTAATTTGTTGTCACCGACTCGGAAGCGAAAATAGCGTTTGTGAACTTAAATTTTTTTAATAATTTGGTCATTTACCTCTTTGACAAGAAACACAGCAAATCATTTACTGATGGCGAGTTTGTAAAAGAAGGCTTGATGAAAATTGTTGAAAATATCTGCCCCGAGAAAAAAGCAGGCATTTGCTTGTCTCTCAACACTATGGCTCGCGGAATTGAAGAAATAACATTTGACATTAAGAGACAATTAAAGGCAAAAGCTGAAAAAATTTGAATTTTTTTTTCTCGATAGTCTGTGATGAAATTACTGATGCATCTGACACTGCCCAACTTCTTATCTTTTTAGAACAGTTAATGATCACATTGTGTGAGTGAAGAATTACTTAACCTTCAGAGTCTTCAGGCAATCTGCGGCTGGAACTCATTGACTTTTACAGTCAGCTGGATAAAAAGAGATTCCGAGAGATTCGAACATTTGCTAAGAAAATGCTCAGCTTGTTTGGCTCGACATACATGTTTGAGCAGACATTTTCAGTTATGAATTTTAACAAGAATCGTGTGAGGACGAGACTAAGTGACTCTCGCCTGCGTGATATCATTATCATGCATATCAAATCCAGTGGCATTGAGCCTGACCTCACCTATATATTTTATTCAAGATCTCAGTTTCACCCTTCACATTAAAATTTTGCAATTTAAAAAAATCCAAACAAAAAAACTTATCAACATATGTTATTTTTGTTTATTGTTTTAATCCGGCCCCAGAATATCTTTACTTCGAGGAATAATGCCTGCCTTGCAAAAAATGTGGACGCCCCTGATTTATGTGATCCTGTGTCATGCCCCAAATGTCGCCCACTGATGGCTATCCCTAGTTGACGACTAAATGAATGATCATCCTTGCTCCAGTCTTTCACCCTAAACTTTGATTTCTCTCCGTTTAATCCCATTACATTGAGTAAAGTCAGTTACAGTTGAACTATTTTATGCTATTAAACATTAATTTGCCATTAAACATTTCAACCGTGACAGAGAAAAACGTTTGACTTTTCTTAGGTTGTGGATTTAAGAGCCCTCCAAACTGACTTTGAAACTAACAGTTAAAAAAACAACTCATCAATCATTGGATTATTGTATAGACACAAATAAAGTAAACTATTTTATCAATTGTATCTATATTAAGATTATTAATTAATCGATTTTTATTCCTGAGTGCAGAGAAAAATGACACACAATATAGGCTTGTTTATAGGTTTGTTTATAGGCTTGTTTATAGGCTGGTTTATATGTTCGTTTATAGGCTTGTTTATAGGTTCGTTTATTGATTCGTTTATAGGCTCGTTTATAGGCTCGTTTATAGGCTTGTTTATAGGCTTGTTTGTGATTGAAATAGGAGCCAGAATTATAAACACAATGATCGTGAGATGTTTATTTGGAACCACGCAAATACTAAGATAAATTTCTTAACAGGAGTTTGAGCGTCGATGAAATGATACATCTTGTTTCTCATCCAATTTTGCCTTGTCTAGAAATGTTAGAGAGTCAAACTAGTTCGCTGACCTTAACTATAAGGGAGGTCTAGAAGACGTAATTTAATATTGTTAATTTTTTTTGATGTTTTTTAGAAACACACCTACATACAGGCACTCACATTAGCAGACGGACATGTCCAAAATTCACTCACATTAGCATACGGACATGTCCAACATTCACTCACATTAGCATACGGACATGTCCAAAATTCACTCACATTAGCATACGGACATGTCCAACATTCACTCACATTAGCATACGGACATGTCCAACATTCACTCACATTAGCATACGGACATGTCCAACATTTACACACATTAGCATACGGACATGTCCAACACTCACTCACATTAGCATACGGACATGTCCAACATTCACTCACATATATAAACAGTTTTGCCCTAGCATTAAAGGAGTGGCTGTATTTAAAATATAACTTGTTTCTTGGTCAAAGTAAAAACGTGATCCACTTACTCCATTCCTTTCCATTACTTTTAGTGGATTGATTATCTTGCGTATCAATTTGTGAATGTGTTTTTAAGCTAAAGTGGGCACAGTTGATTTCATATTCTAATATTTATATTAAGTTTTTTTTTAATGAGACTTCTCTCTTTTATATATTTCCAGCTTCAACATTTCAAAGAAGCTCTTTTTTGAGAATAGCTCCACTAGGACATCATGACGTCACAGTCTTACTTCAACACTATTGAAAACGACACATGAGTCGGCTACTGAATGTGATTGTTTAAATTGTTCAAATATTGTTGATTTTGTGATTACACTTTGTTTTCTTCGGGATCACAGCACTTCCCAGAATCCAGCTGTATTCTCATTGAAGGTTTGCACAGCAATAAAAACAAGCGGACAAGTTGATCTTTAATCTTTCACAGTCTTTCCTGAAACCTAAACAACAAGTGATCGGGAAATGGTTTAATTGTGTACCATATTCAAATACTAAGGTGTTTCTGTTTATAAAGACTTTAATTGTGTCTTCGGTTGTGAGGATTTATTGAAAATGTCGACGTATGAGTTTCGTGACGTGACCATCCTCCACGCGGACGAAGACGTGGAATGGTGCAAGTATTTCCAGAGGAACTTCAAACTGGACACTCTGAGACTTGATGACCTGAACGTTTCACAAATGAAGTACAGCAACCCACCAGGTAAGACGTTATGTGACGTATGCGTCCTAAAGGTGAATACAATAAACCGTCTTGTAAGATGTTAAGTCAACTGTTGGTCGTAAAGTGCAATTATAATGACCCACGTGGTAAGATGTTAAGTCAACTGTTGGTCGTAAAGTGCAATTATAATGACCCACGTGGTAAGATGTTAAGTCAATTGTTGGTCGTAAAGTGCAATTATAATGACCCACGTGGTAAGATGTTAAGTCAACTGTTGGTCGTAAAGTGCAATTATAATGACCCACGTGGTAAGATGTTAAGTCGGACCCGTCTCTGTTGGACGTCACTTTGAGCAGGTAAATTTGTTTAAGTCTCAATGAAAATAAGATCAAAATGATGTTCTAAACTTGGCATTATGTTCTGTTTTTTAACATGATGTTCTAAACTTGGCATTATGTTCTGTTTTTTAACATGATGTTCTAAACTTGGCATTATGTTCTGTTTTTTAACATGATGTTCTAAACTTGGCATTATGTTCTGTTTTTTAACATGATGTTCTAAACTTGGCATTATGTTCTGTTTTTTAACATGATGTTCTAAACTTGGCATTATGTTCTGTTTTTTAACATGATGTTCTAAACTTGGCATTATGTTCTGTTTTTTAACATGATGTTCTAAACTTGGCATTATGTTCTGTTTTTTAACATATCCATAGGTTTTAATTTAATGAACTTCTTGGCTCTTAATGTGCTTTTCATCATGTGAATATTACTCAGGTTTTAATACTCACAATTTGATAGACATCAATAAAAATGAAGCATTTAGTAGCTTCAAGTTTAAATTTTTATTAACGCAGTAAATTATTTTTTTAAAATTGGGCTGACCTGAAGAAATTTTGAAAATGTTCTCAGAGATCTGTTATGTAGTACTATCCTAAAGAAATGTTGAACAATTTCTCAGAGATCGAAGTGGCATTGAGAGAGTCCTACGTTGTTGTCCTCCTGGTCACGTGCCATCTGATGGAGTACATGGAGACAAACGCCGATTGGTTTTGCCCCATGTTCAGAAAACGTGACCCGTCAGTAACCACCGTAGTGAGCACAATGCTAAATATGTCACCTGAAGACATCACAACTTACTTGAGTAGCAACTGTGGTCCTAATAATACCACAGACGCCTGGGAATTGATAGAGGTTAGTCGTGAGTTTAAAGGATAAAAGATGTGTTACGTACTTTTTTTTTAACACAGACTGCTTCCCTCTGCAATCAATTAGATTTTCTATGTCATTTTTGTCATCATTTAAAATGAAATCTTAGCTATAGAGCCATTTTAAGAGGAACTTTTCAGGTATTTTAGTTCAGCTTTAAGATCTTAGAATTACATTACATTTATTTTTAAAATAAAATTTCACCAGAAAATTGTTGTATTGCTTTGAAAAAGAAATCATAAATTCATTTTTAGATCAAAGAAACTTAACAAATAAAATAAACATATTGTTTAATTCCGCTAGTTTCTTCTCCCAATTGAATGTTTTTAAAATATTGCCACAAAATTCTGAATGTCACATAAATTGTTCAAATAGATTTTCCTTATGCGCATTCCCAGGTAGATGTCAATGGCAAAAATATGAAGGAGACTATAACCACGATTTTAGGCTTCAGGGATAAAAATGCAGCAAAGAAGAATGAGATGAATAGGAAGATGGCGGAACAAAAGACCATGTCTATGGAGATTATACCATCATCGATTCAAGGGGTTGGTGACTTTGTTTAATATCAATAATGATTATTGCCGGTTCTACTTATCAAACTGATTGTTTCAGAGATTCAAGGGTTGGTTGTGATTTCAAACTCTATAACTGTAAAGTCAACTCATGAGAGTGTTTGTTTCATGAAAGAATATTAAAACTACAAGAGCTTTCCGGCGTTTGGCCAAGAGCGTGTAGTATTTCTCAGGTAGAAATTATTCCTGGAAATATGTTTTTAAAACACTGTACATGCAACAAGGATACAAGAAAATGTCAGATAACTAACTGTATAAACTCAAATTAGTTATTAGATGTATGATAACTATATAAACTCAAGTTAGTTATTTCACTACTTCCAAAACTTGTTCAAATAGATGTTTGATTTCTAACTTTTGTCTAATTGTAAACTTGAGAAGAAGCTTGTAGAATTCGTAAGCATACACGTCTGTGATGGGTTCAAACAACTCTATTTAAATGGATCTGGGAGGCTGTAGTTTTGTTTATGTTTCCATTTCGTTATTTAAATCATTGTGAATTCGTGTGTGGCGCGTAGACTTTATTGTTGTTTGTATTTTCTAACATTAGCCCAGAGAGCAAGTTGCCCTTATGTTTCATGAAGAGATCAAAGGAAAGGTAACCATTAACTTCAAGGGCATTCGAGACGAAGTGTCCACACGAGTGGTCAACCCTTACTGTGTGACGTTTACAGTGCCAGGTACTGCCAACTATTAGTAACAGTCAAACATTCTAGTTGTAGTGAACAGGGGATTTGATATGTCAACCAACAAATCAGTGTTTAAAGAAGTAAGTTTGTTTGGGGATGATAGTGATCTATCTTCAAACATCTTGTAGATGTGCTCCTATTCAAACTATCACTTGTATTTTCATTGCTTATCTTCATTCAATACTAATACCCTTATCAATCTGTTTGTTGAGCTCAGGAATTAAAATCAACATACTAAAGTAATTATCGTTTTCTTTGTTCTGTTTGTTTACAGATGTTGTTGGAGAAAAGATTGGACTACAAGTAAATATCGATGGGATCAAAGTTCGTCGACTTCAGCTGATCAATAAAGCATTGGCTTATCAAATGACAAGGTTTCTTCAATTTGAAATAAACAAGTTAAAAATGAACTTTGTAGCCTAGGAATTTAAACATTTGAGCATTTGCTATAAGTTTTATTGGAGGGAACGTGTTTTTATGATGTTTCAAATTATGTAATGGTTGACTCAGACAAAAATCGTATAAAATATTTATATCATCTTTAAATGGATCGATCAACAAATCTATGTAGAGATTTCTTGACCACTCACTTTAATTCCTATCTCTGCAACTCTTCAGTATTGACCTGATACGTCAGAGCTACGGGGTCAGCAGTAAAGAGGAGTTAGACAGGAAACTGGCGGATAACTTCAACCAAAGTCTGTGTAAGGATGGCGTTGCTGCCCAGGTGTTTGACCAGGTTATGGAAGCGTCGTCAGGTGAGGTGCTGGTTGTTGTTGTTGTTTATTTGAAAGGATGTACAAATGTAAAACATGCACGATTGAGGACTAGCAGACGTAGGCCACAGATGGTTATTATTAAGGAATAAAATAACAGTTTATTTTCAAAAAATGATAACTGTACTTTCAAGGTGTTGTCGGAGATTGTCTCAGGTGGGCTGAGAACCTGTGTCTAATAATTGTTTTTGGACACAGGTGGGCTGAGAACCTCTGTCTAATAATTGTTGTTGGACACAGGTGGGCTGAGAACCTCTGTCTAATAATTGTTGTTGGACACAGGTGGGCTGAGAACCTGTGTCTAATAATTGTTGTTGGACACAGGTGGGCTGAGAACCTGTGTCTAATAATTGTTGTTGGACACAGGTGGGCTGAGAACCTGTGTCTAATAATTGTTGTTGGACACAGGTGGGCTGAGAACCTGTGTCTAATAATTGTTGTTGGACACAGGTGGGCTGAGAACCTGTGTCTAATAATTGTTGGATTAATTGTTGTCTACATTGACAGGAAAGTTTACATCATTCCACACATGTATTCTGTATTGCACACATGTATTCTGTGTTTGGGTTTGTTGCTGTCAACTAATCGCCTGATTCACTTACGTTTTCAACTTACGAAGAGAACAGCAAATGTACGAAGAGAAACGCCTCCGGATGCACTCATTTGACTTGGTTGCGTCAAAGTTATGGAAATATTTGCACCAGTCTTTAATGGAAACTAAAGACTTTAAAGAGTAATTAATTAGACATCTAAAGACATGTTAGGGTTTAAAGATATCAAGGCATCTGAGAACGATTCGCTAAGTATAGCATTGACACAAGCGTTGTACAAGAAATTATCTACATCAGAATTTATAACGATACTGCAAACAGACCCGCGATCTATGGAAACAGCTTATTTTACTCGTTGTTCTTACAATTATTGACCCACGACGACTGATTTAGAGAGGAATGTGAATCTCCACAGACAACCTTAAAGAGAGAAAGGGAGCCATGTGGCATGGGTCATGTGGCATGGGTCATGTGGCATGGGTCATGTGGCATGAGTCATGTGGCATGGGTCATGTGGCATGGGTCATGTGGCATGGGCCATGTGGCATGGGTCGATGAAAGGGGTTGATCATTTATGAAGTGACTGTGGACCCCCCCCCCAAATAAACGCCAATGAACTATCTATAACAAAATTAAAAATATAAACGTATTATGAAATCATTAAGAGTAAGGGTGAAGAAGCTAAAAATAGATCTCATCTCACTTAGAAACATTTCTTGGGTTGGCTCTGAATTCGCATTTTTTTGTACTACTCGGTGACCCTAAAATTAATCTCACTTGTTTGAAATGTGGCCCGTGTATCGTATATCTGAGCCACTGCCAACAAATGATCTATTCTTAGACTAGTGTTATGTCACCAATCGATTTGCTAAACCTGAATTGACATCTGAAGTCTCCAAACCATTCAGAGATCAGCATTCATTGGGATATAAGACCACCGCCTCTACAGTACAGGGTCGGTCCCTTTCCTTCCTGGTTTTCTCAAAGTTCCTTCACACACCTTACACCGCCGACAGCAGTAACATTGAGTTCTGCATTAAACTTCCTCCTTGAAATTTGAATGCACACTTTACATTGGTGATGCTTACCTGTAAAGGTAAACCACCGTTTGCAGACAATCAACGAGAAGCCACGAATGACGCTAAACAATCAAAGAAACCTCTGAGTTATTGAAATGTGTTATTATATTTAATGTTTATTACATGAACTCGCTACTTCAACAATTTATGAATAATCTGTACATTTAAATCTTTCAATTATCTAGATACAATGTGAACATTTGAAATGTTATCATTGTGTATCAATCAATCGATTTTAAACAGTTGGACTCTGACGGGTCGAGTTTCACTTTATTTGGATAATTGTTTGAAGAAACTGGTTACGATTTATTTCATCTAAGAAAACTCCACTCTTGTTTGTTCAAGGGAAGAATTTTGCTATAAATAATATTCACCCTTTCTACCATACAGCATTTACATAATGTGTTAGCTTCGTGACCTCTTTTATGCATATGAACAGGAAAATTATAAGCTAAAAAGAAAATAACGAAGACTGCATAACTATTGGATCGCAGCCAATGAACTGCTGTACATTTCTCTGTTGGGGAATCCCCCTTTTGTTTACATTTTACCATTCAGGAGCGAGAAAATGGTTTTATGTAACATTAGTAACAATGAAGATAAATTTCAAATACACGATTTGACTTTGTCAATAGTTATAAATAATCGTACGATCACTCGAGGTGTCAAACTGAAGACAAAGGGATTTCGAGAATAAAGAAGTGTAGGCCTAGCCAATTGTTTATTGACAGCTAGGACTAAAGTAACACGTGACTTGATGGTTGGCTCAACCCTAGTGGTCACGTTCAATGTGACTTGATGGTTGGCTCAACCCTAGTAGTCACGTTCAACGTGACTTGATGGTTGGCTCAACCCTAGTAGTCACGTTCAACGTGACTTGATGGTTGGCTCAACCCTAGTAGTCACGTTCAACGTGACTTGATGGTTGGCTCAACCCTAGTAGTCACGTTCAACGTGACTTGATGGTTGGCTCAACCCTAGTAGTCACGTTCAACGTGACTTGATGGTTGGCTCAACCCTAGTAGTCACGCTCAACGTGACTTGATGGTTGGCTCAACCCTAGTAGTCACGCTCAACGTGACTTGATGGTTGGCTCAACCCTAGTAGTCACGCTCAACGTGACTTGATGGTTGGCTCAACCCTAGTAGTCACGCTCAACGTGACTTGATGGTTGGCTCAACCCTAGTAGTCACGCTCAACGTGACTTGATGGTTGGCTCAACCCTAGTCGTCACGTTCAAGAATAACACACGAGGAAATTGGCTTTTAAATGGGCGAATATGAGGACATGCGGGCATGGACGCCCCTTTATTTCTTGAAATCAAGTGACACTGTTTTCGAACAATTGCCGAAATTTTTGTGGAAGTGGAGAGGAAAATTTAGCGCCCAACTACGGGCGCCGTTACAACTGCGCGACTGACACAGATCCTGCTGCAAACAAAAAAAACTTTAAATTTAGTTTGAACCAAGACTTGAAGATGTAGAACAATAGACCTATATTCAGTCGAGGATATAATTATAATCAAAATGAGGCAGGTATAGATTGAATGGACAGGTGATTGGTATTGATTCACGCCATCTCTATCATGCGTGCAATGACGTCAACTTTACTCTGTTCTTCTCCAGTAGGCACGATCGACCAAAGTACAAAATACCCCACAATGATTCACTGGGCTGCTGCCAACGGCCTCAGCGAATTTTGTTCAGCTCTGCTCTCATGTCCTGGGGCCAGTGTGGCCTGCAGGATGGACAACTGTGAGGGCAGGGACCCAGCTGACCTTGCCAGACTCAACAAGTACCAGGAACTGTCGGATCTACTTTTTGATTTCACTGTAAGTAGAAGACGACGTCTTTATGGCTGTCTGAAATAGTTTTAAGGATGTCTATGATAGTTGTTGTTTGTCTGTCTAAGGTAATTTTAGTCTGTCCAAGATGGTGTTGTTAACAGTAGAACAAAATTTGATGTCATATGTAAGGGATGAAGGTCTGTCAAAGATAGTTCGTGTTCCGGCTGTCTAAAATAGTTGTTAAAGGGCTGTCAAAGACAGTGTTGTTAAAAATATATTAATGAACAAGAATTTGGACTCCTAATGTGGGCTCCTAATGTGGCCTCCTAATGTGGCCTCCTAATGTGGGCTCCTAATGTGGCCTCCTAATGTGGGCTCCTAATGTGGCCTCCTAATGTGGCCTCCTAATGTGGCCTCCTAATGTGGGCTCCTAATGTGGCCTCCTAATGTGGCCTCCTAATGTGGGCTCCTAATGTGGGCTCCTAATGTGGGCTCCTAATGTGGGCTCCTAATGTGGGCTCCTAATGTGGGCTCCTAATGTGGGCTCCTAATGTGGCCTCCTAATGTGGGCTCCTAATGTGGGCTCCTAATGTGGGCTCCTAATGTGGCCTCCTAATGTGGGCTCCTAATGTGGGCTCCTAATGTGGGCTCCTAATGTGGGCCCCTAATGTGGGCTCCTAATGTGGGCTCCTAATGTGGGCTCCTAATGTGGGCTCCTAATGTGGGCTCCTAATGTGGGCTCCTAATGTGGGCTCCTAATGTGGCCTCCTAATGTGGCCTCCTAATGTGGGCTCCTAATGTGGGCTCCTAATGTGGCCTCCTAATGTGGCCTCCTAATGTGGGCTCCTAATGTGGGCTCCTAATGTGGGCTCCTAATGTGGGCTCCTAATGTGGGCTCCTAATGTGGCCTCCTAATGTGGCCTCCTAATGTGGGCTCCTAATGTGGGCTCCTATGGCAAATTTCCTTTTTTTACACGAATTTCCAAAATAGGTGATGGTTTGAAAAAACTTTAAAAATAATTTTTTGCAGTTGTTATAACTATGAAACGGATAGATATATGGTTCTATTTTTTTGTCACCGAGGTTTAAGATAAGGTTCATTCTATTTCATGAATTGTTATTGCCTTGAAATTGAAGTGACGAAAATGTTATAATATTATTCAGAGGCTTTGGGAGGGTTAAATACAAATGCTGGTGCTGAACTTTTGCTGCCCAGATATTTACTACTGTCAATTATGGGCATTATCTCATTTCCGTTTAATAGCTTGTGTCTGGGCATTATTTGATGAGCATATTTGTTAATTAGTTCACCTCAAAACTTCAATTTTCAGTAATTCGTTCAATTATTTCTGATTGTCATTACCATTTTTGTCATGATTTTAATCCAGACACATATGGATCTGGTCAAGGTAAGGTCAAACAGCGCATACCATTTTTTGCAATAAATATTTGGAATGTAACATTGCATAATAATTGAATAAATGTTTCACATCATATTCACGTATATTTTAATATTTAATAAGCGTTCTATTTACCCCAAATAAAAAGGGGGTGGTGCTTATATATTTGTATCTTTCTTGTACCAAATGACACCCCTCTCATCACACACATACTATTTGACTCGCACAGTCACACCTGCACACACATACTATTTGACACACACCCACCCACCCACACACACTATCTGATTCACACACCCCCACACACATATACTATCTGACTCACACACACACCCACACACATACACACATATATAGTGTGTCTTATACCAAAGTTGTCAAGTGATTATGTTGTTTGACACACGTAAACACACTGCCTTGAAGTGCGTTAGACACACGTTAACACACTGCCTTGAAGTACGTTTCCCTCTCGGTTGCAACATTTGATTGGTACATTGCATAATAATTGAATAAATGTTTCATTTCATATTCACGTATATTTTAATATTTAATAAGCGTTCTATTTACCCCAAATAAAAAGGGGGTGATGCTTATATAGTTGTATCTTTCTTGTACCAAATTACACCCCTCTCACCACACACATACTATTTGACTCGCACAGTCACACCTGCACACACATACTATCTGACACACACCCACCCACCCACACACACTATCTGACTCACACACCCCCACACACATATACTATCTGACTCACACACACAACCACACACATACACACATATATAGTGTGTCTTATACCAAAGTTGTCAAGTGATTATGTTATTTGACACACGTAAACACACTGCCTTGAAGTACGTTAGACACACGTTAACACACTGCCTTGAAGTACGTTTCCCTCTCGGTTGCAACATTTGATTGGTACATGTGCACCGATTTTGTGTGATCAAATACTCTCTGCTCATTTGCAACATGCATTTTAATTTCCCCTTGATATGCGCTTTTTAAATTCTGTAAATCATTAATGAAAAGAATGCCACCTCCTGCTCGCTAACACCACACCACCAGCATGAAATGTGTAAAAGCCCAAAGTGTAAGCAATCTGACATTTTTATTACAATACCTAATCGTTTACATCACACCATTGGTTTATGTTCATAAGCCTTAAGTGTAAGCAATCTGAAATATATATTTCCACCTCGTTAGTTAGCACCACATCATAGGTATATGTGTAGACGCCCACGGACAAAAGCCTCAGGCTATAGCTGATTGAGTTGACTATAACACCCGCTGTTTTCTTGGACTTCTCTAATATCTCAAATCATGAGATGGGGATGTGAGACTTTGATTGGAGGACCAGTACCATGGGGATGTGGGACTTTGATGGGAGGACCAGCACCATGGGGATGTGGGACTTTGATTGGAGGACCAGTACCATGGGGATGTGGGACTTTGATGGGAGGACCAGCACCATGGGGATGTGGAATTTTGATTGGAGGACCAGTACTATGGGGATGTGGGACTTTGATTGGAGGACCATTACCATGGGGATGTGGAACTTTGATTGGAGGACCAGTACCATGGGGATGTGGGACTTTGATTGGAGGACCAATACTATGGGGATGTGGGACTTTGATTGGACCAGTACCATGGGGATGTGGGATTTTGATGGGAGGACCAGTACCATGGGGATGTGGGACTTTGATGGGAGACCAGCACCATGGGGATGTGGGACTTTGATTGGAGGACCAGTACCATGGGGATGTGGGACTTTGATTAGAGGACCAGTACTATGGGGATGTGGGACTTTGATTGGAGGGCCAGTACCATGGGGATGTGAGACTTTGATTAGAGGACCAGTACTATGGGGATGTGGGACTTTGATTGGAGGACCAGTACTATGGGGATGTGGGACTTTGATTGGACCAGTACTATGAGGATGTGGGATTTTGATGGGAGGACCGGTACCATGGGGATGTGGGACTTTGATTGGACCAGCACCATGGGGATGTAGGACTTTGATTGGAGGACCAGCACTATTTGCGGCTTATGTGAAAAGTATATGATGCTAGAAGTGATTACACGGTCAGATAGTTTCCTACACCCCGCCCATTCTCGTCAGCAGTTTGGTCAGAGAGTACGTCTCAATCACACCCCGCCCATTCTCGTCAGCAGTTTGGTCATAGAGTACGTCTCAATCACACCCCGCCCATTCTCGTCAGCAGTTTGGTCAGAGAGTACGTCTCAATCACACCCCGCCCATTCTCGTCAGCAGTTTTGTCAGAGAGTACGTCTCAATCACACCCCGCCCATTCTCGTCAGCAGTTTGGTCAGAGAGTACGTCTCAATCACACCCCGCCCATTCTCGTCAGCAGTTTGGTCAGAGAGTACGTCTCAATCACACCCCGCCCATTCTCGTCAGCAGTTTGGTCAGAGAGTACGTCTCAATCACACCCCGCCCATTCTCGTCAGCAGTTTGGTCAGAGAGTACGTCTCAATCACACCCCCACCCCACCGTAAGACATGATTTTGAAAAGGGAAGTTTCTTGGCATTTCTTCCAATATGCTTAATGCTTATCCTTATATAAACATTAAATGGCCATTTCAACAGTGATGATACGCTATCGCTCAGCTCATGTCTCAGCTAGGCAACTTACGCTTATAACTTTTAAATACTTTGGACTATGTTTTTATAGATTAGTTTCCATTTTTTGTTCATTAAATCCCATAGATCTTGAATTTACTAATTTTGAAGGGGGGAAAACACTACAGGGGACTAACAATGAAAGTGATGTTTGATGGCTAAAACCACTGTTGTATAGTTGGTAACTATGGTTACAGCACACATTTGGGTGTCCGCTTGGGGTGGATATCTTATTTCCAGGCGATATAAAAGACCACGAACTGGTGTGTGGTGCTATTTTGTTTCAAAATGGCAGCGTGATTCTAACGGACTGCCGGATGTAAAGAGAGTCTTGATGGCTAGGCATTGCTCTTGTGTTTACACTTTGGTTGATTGAAGAGGGCCTCTGGTTGATAGATTATCGATGATTCATTTTAAGACGTGTTGTGGAGAGTCATTGGAGACCAATGTTTAAAGTTGTTTCAATTTACTTCCCGGCAAAGATGTGGATGTGTACCTGAGGAGATTTTGTCAATAAATTTCCAGGCAATCACGACGACGCCTTGCGTTTAAAATTTGGATTATATTTTCAAATTTAAAATGAAAACGTACATTTTATTATTTTTAAATTACTTTAAGATTAGTTAAATTTTTACAAACATTTTTTAAATTATTTTTTCCAGGAAACCAAGGAAATGGCTGACACCTGTCAGTTGTATGTGCAATGTTATGGTAGCAAGCCAACACCTTCTGGTAGGGTGCCTTCTTTTACTCGTTTGAGAAAAAATCGTTGATTACATCCATGCTTTTACTTTCTTCATTATTCGTTGTTTATTTTTGTGTTTTATTAAATTGTTTGCATTGAATCATTTACTCAACAACATAATAGTGAGTCAAAGTGATAGTTTGATAACTTAATGTCTTACAGAAAGTCGGAAACCATAGTGAGTCAAAGTGAGAGCTTGATAACTTTATGTCTTACAGAAACGAAACAATTTTAAAATTAGAACATTCCCAACATCCCTCCCCACAAAATTTAAAAGATAAATCAATTAATAATTCCTTGTGTCATAAGTTTATCCTCATACTAAGCTTTGCAGGGCATCTGATGACGACATTAAACAATTTAACGTACATCACACTTTACTTAACAAAATGACGTCATTTATCCACACTGACTTACGTCATTCCACAGATCAATCAGATGAACACTATGAAATAATGACTCCAGGTCCCGTCCGGGCCACGTCATCACTACACACAAGCCCGTCAGATCCAAAGTTGTTTAAGAAACCTACTCCTCCTCCCCTGCCTACTGATGTGCCTCCAGGAGTAAAAAAATCAACAGGTAGTTGAGTTGGATGGTTTTTTTTTGTCTTCATTATCAACCCTAGATTTGTGCACTGTAGTAGCCATTAGCAACCCTAGATTTGTGGTCTGTAGTAGCCATTAGCAACCCTAGATTTGTGGTCTGTAGTAGCTATTAGCAACACTAGATTTGTGCACTGTAGTAGCCATTAGCAACCCTAGATTTGTGGTCTGTAGTAGCCATTAGCAACCCTAGATTTGTTGTCTGTAGTAGCCATTAGCAACCCTAGATTTGTGGTCTGTAGTAGCTATTAGCAACACTAGATTTGTGCGCTGTAGTAGCCATTCGCAACACTAGATTTGTTGACTGTAGTAGCCATTAGCAACCCTAGATTTGTGGTCTGTAGTAGCCATTAGCAACCCTAGATTTGTGGTCTGTAGTAGCCATTAGCAACCCTAGATTAGTGGAATGTATTAGCCATTAGCAACCCTAGATTTGTGGTCTGTAGTAGCTATTAGCAACACTAGATTTGTGCACTGTAGTAGCCATTAGCAACCCTAGATTTGTGGTCTGTAGTAGCCATTAGCAACCCTAGATTTGTGGTCTGTAGTAGCTATTAGCAACACTAGATTTGTGCGCTGTAGTAGCCATTCGCAACACTAGATTTGTTGACTGTAGTAGCCATTAGCAACCCTAGATTTGTGGTCTGTAGTAGCCATTAGCAACCCTAGATTTGTGGTCTGTAGTAGCCATTAGCAACCCTAGATTAGTGGAATGTAGTAGCCATTAGCAACCCTAGATTTGTGGTCTGTAGTAGCCATTAGCAACCCTAGATTCGTGGTCTGTAGTAGCCATTAGCAACCCTAGATTCATGGTCTGTAGTAGTCATTAGCAACCCTAGATTCGTGGTCTGTAGTAGCCATTAGCAACCCTAGATTTGTTGTCTGTAGTAGCCATTAGCAACCCTAGATTTGTGGTCTGTAGTAGCTATTAGCAACCCTAGATTTGTGGGCTGTAGTAGCCATTAGCAATACAAGAACTGTGGACATATTGTCCATTATTAAAAGTTTATCAACTAAATGCATGTAGTTTAAAAATCTAAAACACCAGACATTACCTTTTCTTGCATTTTGGAAACTTGTGCATGTTGGTCAAAATTATTGCTTACATTGTAGAAATATTTCTTGCATATCATTTTTACATTTCTGTACTGGATCATATTTCTGACAGTTATATTTATTTTAGAATGTTTAAAATATCTTAAGATTAAATTTTTTAAATCTAAATGGGATGTAAAAATTTTATTAACTGAAATCTGCTGATGTGCTTTTAAAGTTATAAAATGTGCACTGTTACTTTACATATATCCTGACAGATAGGCCACTTTTATAATAAACGTTACTGTGTCATATTACACCTATTGTAAATAATTATAGACTTCACAAAAACCAGGCTCCTTTTAAGACAATCTTTCATTTTTGTATATCCTTTTTTATAAAATGCATAATGAGTATCATCCTCATGAGTATCATCCTCATGAGTATCATCCTCGTAATCATTTTGATCAAATGGACCTTTGGGGTAACCATGCTTTGTACATGTACTAAAAGTTTTTGGGGGTCCAACAGCCTTATGGCAACTGTTAGGTTTTTTTTTAAAATTTGAATTTAGGGGCTATTTTGATGTGTGTGAGAATCTCAGGTCCAAATTTGTTCAAGCAAAAAATGGCTTCACTTTTTTACGGGTTGAATTGAAAGAATGCCTCAAGAATAAAACATAACTCTCTCTTCCACATTAATTCATTTGGAGAAAAACCCCTCCAGCATTAGGGTTTAATCAGCTGTTTAATTAGGACTAATTATTATAAACATGTCATAACTGATATCATATTTAGTTTGATCTATAATTAATATATATCTTATCTTATCTGTTACAGAAGATTATCGCCCATATATATATATATATATTTATTTTTTTCCTTTTCCACTTTGGAAATCAATACATTATTAACTCTCTTATAGTGCATACTGCTTGTGTAGTGTATATAAACATGTATTTAGCATGTAGCTAGCTCAATTTTGACATTATTCTCCAGGAAGCTATGTAGCAGAGGATGATTATATTCAACCAGGTTAGTTGAAGTTAAGAATCAAATCAACAGTCAGAGATGAATAGTTGCGTTATTGTTCACTCTAAGAGTAGCTTATTATATCCATGTTTTGAATTGGTGCTTTATTATTACAGAAAAATGAAATACAGTTTTTAAACTTTAAAAAAAATAATAAACATTTACATAAAAATCCCTTCTAATTTTTCTGAGGCTATGGATATTATTTTATGTCATTATTTTGTAAGACATTTACTTTCAGAGCCACATAATAAAAAATCTACAAATTTTTAATTTGTATTAAATAACAATAAATTTGTCGGTGGATTAAATGAATAAAAGCTCCTTTTGGCGTTTTTTATTCTGAGTAACTTGGTTTATTAACATTTTTGTCAAGGAATAACATGACATGAAATAAGAGCAGGTTGCTATTCAATTAATTGAATATACCATTTCTGATAAGTTAGATCATTTTATTTAACCCTTTCAAGTTATTTTTCAAAAGTTTCAAAATTCTCATCCACTGGACTAATTAAATAATTAGTTTAAAAAATAAAAATCAGTTGCACAATTTTACTTTTTCTTAAAAATAAAATGACTTCCAGTTTTGTGATTTAATTTACTTGTTAAGTTAAACATATTTCTCTTGAATTTTCTTACCAAATACATTAATTTTATTCCTAATGACAAATGTGTGCTTATAGGTAAACTTGCTTATTTAGCTTTCCTTTATTCTTACATGGTTAAATATTATTTAAATTTTTGTTTAGAGTATTGGCTAAGTTGTGATGCCTAATAACCTGAATGTTATACAACAAGTATTGGCTAAGTTGTGATGCCTAATAACCTGAATGGTATACAACGAGTAGTGTCTAAGTTGTGATGCCTAATAACCTGAATGGTATACAACGAGTAGTGTCTAAGTTGTGATGCCTAATAACCTGAATGTTATACGAGTATTGGCTAAGTTGTGATGCCTAATAACCTGAATGTTATACGAGTATTGGCTAAGTTGTGATGCCTAATAACCTGAATGTTATACGAGTATTGGCTAAGTTGTGATGCCTAATAACATGAATGTTATACAATTTCAGGTTTGTTTTAATTAAAGTTATAACCCTTTTGTTTGTAGAGTGGATTTAAACGAATATAAAATCTTTATTGCTTCTTTTGATAAGCTTCTGTTCAGTGATTCCCAGAACATATGACTTGTTCACTCCACTCTTCACTTCTTTCCCAAGCTATGTTCAGCCATAGAATACTTTTAAATCAAATTTTCACATGTTACTGTTTGAACACACTGAAACATTTTCAAATGATCACTAAATTAGCATTGAAGAAGACAGATACGTTATTTTATTAACTTTTAACTTGTTTGTAATTGTTATTTTCATCAGCATTTTTATCAGCATTTCTTTTGTTTATAAGAATATGCTGGAAGCCCAACTTATTGAACTAAGCATTAGAAATTTTTTGAAATAATATTACCTAATAATCAATAGAAGTATTGGAATCATTTTTAAAAAAATTAATTAATTTTTTTTTAAATTTAAAAACCTTGAAATTCAATATTTAAAAATTGACATTTAAAAAAGACCTCTGATGAAACACTGACTTGAAATATTACCGATAAAATAATATTAATTCTATGCTGTAATCAGTGTGCATGTTGAAGATTCCATGAAATAATTTCATAATTTGAAATCTGATGCAACAATGTTCTAAGACATAGTTTACCAAATCAAACGAAAGTATTTCATTAACGATTAACAATATAGTATTTTAAATGGTTATTAGACATTATATATACAATATTTGAATATTATTTTTAAATTCGTCCAACAAATTTTCTAAATACAATGTACTGCTCTCGTTCTGCTTTTTAAATGTTTTTTTATGATTAACCTTTTCACTAATCTTTGTACATAAATATCTATTGGCAACTAACAATATCAGTGGCTTTTATATTTGTTATGCATACAGTTCTTCTGAAGGACAGCTAAAAATACTCTCATTGATATTTCAGATGAAATTTGTCCTCTCCCTTCACCTCAACAATTTTTAAATACCAAGATAGGTAGGTTAATTTTTTCAAACTTATTATTTCTAAGTTTTATAATTGACTACATTACAATGGACTAATTTTTTTGTTTAACTAGTGAACTGAACGTTCAGTTTAGATGACTGAAATGTGGGAGCATGTTAGATGATCATCATTGGAATCCTCTCTTATTCCAATCCATTTCTCACCTGACATGTTCAGCACAACAAAAATCTAGTCCAAAGCTTGTCATCTCATTACAAAATAATTTTAGGAAAATAGATATAGAGTTATATTAATCTCCCAATCATCTTCCATTTTTTTTGGTTAAGAGATTCTTATCAAATGAAAAAAAAATTTAAATTTAAATCACCTGAAAAGCTAAAGACCTCTGCTAGATTCTCTGTTAAAATCATAGAGCAGCTTGGTTGACATTTGAAAATAACTTATCAAAAACGTCTGGAGAAAGTAGGAGTTTATTTTTAATTTTTAAAAAAGCCAAATTGTTAAATCTAATTTTATCTAAAGAGATTTGAATTGATTAATTTAGTTATAAAATAAAAGGTTTAAGGTAACAAAAAGGAATAGGTATTAAAAGAATCTTTCAAATTTATTTAACAGAACTTGAAAAAGGGAAGTAGTAGAGAGTCTTTTCCTCAATAATTTTGAATAAGCAACTAGACAGGCAATTATCTTATGTATGGAAGGAGTGTCTGTAATACATGTAGATATATTAACAAATTCTAATTTTTAAATGCAAATAAAGTAATGTGTTAAAAAATACCTAAATGCATCTGGTTTTTTATTTAGTTTTTGTATCAATTCATTTATAGCAGTAAGATTTCCTGTTGGAGCACTTGGAAGCAGAAGTCAGTCTGAACTAATTGAAATACAGGAAGAAGTGAAGAAAGGGAACTTCAGCATTACGGAGGCAGAGATGTTGTTCAAATCGTGGAAGGAGCGATATGAAACAGGAAACGCGGTCAGTTTTAGGGATAGACAGGTAGAGGAAAATTTTCATGTTTGCGAATGTGCAAATGAATAAAAGGTCAATTGATTCATATCAATTTTTATGAATAGGCAACATTTTTAAGCTGTTCTTGAAAATTTATTAGCATCAAGTTATTTCCATCAAAATTTGCGTCTAGCTATTTAAAATAATTTTTGCCAATATGGTTGTTCTAATACTATAAATGTCTTTTATTTTCTTTACATGTTGATAATATTTATTTTCTAAATTTCTGATATGTCAATTTCTACAGCAAGGTCTTCAGACACTGAGACAGAATTTAAGTAATCTTAAAATGATCGAGCCCCTCAAGAAAGTAAAACATATTAACAAAAAGCAAAAGGAGAAATTTGAAGAAGACGACTCATTCACAAGTGATATTTCTGTGAGTCTTTTAATTGAAATAAAAATTATATAAAAATAATATTTAAAAAGGGCTTTTAACAATGTTTTCCTGAAAAAACTATGACTTTCTCATTCTTGGCACCCAAAACATTTGTTTAGATCTTGTGCATTGCCACAACTATACTAACATTGCCACAACTATACTAACATTGCCACAACTATACTAACATTGCCACAACTATACTAACATTGCCACAACTATACTAACATTGCCACAACTATACTAACATTGCCACACCTATACTAACATTGCCACAACTATACTAACATTGCCACAACTATACTAACATTGCCACAACTATACTAACATTGCCACAACTATACTAACCCCTCCTATTTAAAGACCAATGCAACTGTTACAAACACAGTTCCAAAAAAGCAACGAGAATTAATCTCTCTAATTATTTAATTGAAATACAAAATACACAAACAAATTGTGCAATGAAAACAATACATTTGAGCTATATTTTTAAACTAAAACAACAGCAGACGTTTTGGCCATTTTGGCTAATGCCTTCATCAGTTTACTGTCGTTTTAGTTTAAAAATAAAGCTCAAATTTAATGTTTTCATTGCACAATTTGTTTGTGTATTTTTTATTTTATTTAAAAGCTTTTTCGCAGTCCCATTCTATCTATCTATATATATAATTCTCTTCATGGTGGGACCATGCGAGGCAAGCAAACTGCAAGTATGTGTAACCGAGCATGACGAATGACCCTTGCTTGGACTTGGGTCGACCGATGTATCGAGACCCACAATGGTCCTTGCGTTTCACTTGCATTGTTCCTTCACAGAAATCGTGAGATTCGTAGTGTACTGGTTATCACGTCCGCCTCATACGGGGAAGGTCCTGGGTTCAAGCCCCAGCGAAAACATTTTTTTTAAAATAAAAAAATTTTAAAATGTCTGTTTGTGCCCGTTCTTTTACCCCTTTATTGCCAACACTAGCTGACCTGCGGCGTAGCATACGACACTAATGATTTAGTGACGGGTGAAGACTTCCTGAAAGACACAGTTGTCAAAATAGGGTGGGTTTGGGCAAACGACTGTGAGTGAATGAAAAGAAAGAACTCTGGAGAGACCCGCGGCGTGGCATACGCCGCAGACTTGCTCATCATAGACAGTGCAAAGAACGGTTGGGGTGGGGGGTGAGAGTACATACACAAAAAGCAGCACTAAGTAAATAAAAAATAGCGAGTAAACGTGAAGACATGCACACTGAGGTTGTTGTTACCCGCCTCCCATTTATTACTACCATCTCTTAAACAAAAACTGTGAATGACCCACCCTAGCGAGGGTTAGTCATATTTAGGGTTGTTAATTGCGTGTTGTTGTTTTGTTTGGCAAACCGATTATCGATTATGTAACTCCGATTTTAAACCGATTATCGTTTTATAGCTGACTTCATAGAAGTTAGGGCTGTACCGAATTTTGCCTGAAAATGTCTCGAAACCAACAATGAGTTGGCAGCCCCCCCCCCAAAACCGACGTTCACTCGCGTTGTTTTGATTTCTTCGTGCTGTAGTTTGTGTCCGTTCTTTCTCCACTTTCTTTGCAATCTCCATGAGCAAGTCTGCGGCGTATGCTACGCGTCTAGTATGATATAATTATTTAATTGGAGTAGTCCCCTCATCAAATTATCGTTAATTTACTCGTGAAGTTTTGTAGCCTTATAAAAATTAAAGCTAGCATGCTACCACATAAATAAATAAAAATAATATTACAATATAATTTCGATCTTTCCAATTTTATTATTCAAGCATTTAAATTGCTATCAATTGGATTGAGGTATAACATTTCAATCAAACCATATAATTTATTTGTAGTTAGCAAATGGTGATATGAGTTATAAGATGTTGTTACCCTGAACAAATGTGTACATTGTTGAACCTTTTGATATTTCAGGAACCTTTTTCTTTTAGAAATACAAAGAATCAATATGATTCACAAAGAGACAGTAATACCAGTGAGTTTTTTGTTTGGTTACCCTTTTTGTTAATTTTATTTAAAAAATGCATTGTGTAATTAAAAGAAAATCACTATGACCATTTAGTGATAATTAATCTAATTATTATTAAAAATGTATTTTATTTATATACCTAATGTTAATTAACATTTTTATGCATGCCTGTGCACTTGTTAATTTATTCTATGTAATGAGGGCCAACCATACATTTTTTAATCATTCTGGCTCCCGGGAATGTTTGGTATGTGTGTGTGTGGGGGGGGGGTGTATTACAATTCGCAATGCTTTTTTGAAGAGGATGCCACAATGGTTGCATAGGCTACTCAGCTAGGGTATCAGGAACTGAAGATTAAAGGGCAGGAGGCAATAGACAGCTAGGGTATCAGGAACTGAAGATTAAAGGGCAGGAGGCAATAGACAGCTAGGGTATCAGGAACTGAAGATTAAAGGGCAGGAGGCAATAGACAGCTAGGGTATCAGGAACTGAAGATTAAAGGGCAGGAGGCAATAGACAGCTAGGGTATCAGGAACTGAAGATTAAAGGGCAGGAGGCAATAGACAGCTAGGGTATCAGGAACTGAAGATTAAAGGGCAGGAGGCAATAGACAGCTAGGGTATCAGGAACTGAAGATTAAAGGGCAGGAGGCAATAGACAGCTAGGGTATCAGGAACTGAAGATTAAAGGGCAGGAGGCAATAGACAGCTAGGGTATCAGGAACTGAAGATTAAAGGGCAGGAGGCAATAGACAGCTAGGGTATCAGGAACTGAAGATTAAAGGGCAGGAGGCAATAGACAGCTAGGGTATCAGGAACTGAAGATTAAAGGGCAGGAGGCAATAGACAGCTAGGGTATCAGGAACTGAAGATTAAAGGGCAGGAGGCAATAGACAGCTAGGGTATCAGGAACTGAAGATTAAAGGGCAGGAGGCAATAGACAGCTAGGGTATCAGGAACTGAAGATTAAAGGGCAGGAGGCAATAGACAGCTAGGGTATCAGGAACTGAAGATTAAAGGGCAGGAGGCAATAGACAGCTAGGGTATCAGGAACTGAAGATTAAAGGGCAGGAGGCAATAGACAGCTAGGGTATCAGGAACTGAAGATTAAAGGGCAGGAGGCAATAGACAGCTAGGGTATCAGGAACTGAAGATTAAAGGGCAGGAGGCAATAGACAGCTAGGGTATCAGGAACTGAAGATTAAAGGGCAGGAGGCAATAGACAGCTAGGGTATCAGGAACTGAAGATTAAAGGGCAGGAGGCAATAGACAGCTAGGGTATCAGGAACTGAAGATTAAAGGGCAGGAGGCAATAGACAGCTAGGGTATCAGGAACTGAAGATTAAAGGGCAGGAGGCAATAGACAGCTAGGGTATCAGGAACTGAAGATTAAAGGGCAGGAGGCAATAGACAGCTAGGGTATCAGGAACTGAAGATTAAAGGGCAGGAGGCAATAGACAGCTAGGGTATCAGGAACTGAAGATTAAAGGGCAGGAGGCAATAGACAGCTAGGGTATCAGGAACTGAAGATTAAAGGGCAGGAGGCAATAGACAGCTAGGGTATCAGGAACTGAAGATTAAAGGGCAGGAGGCAATAGACAGCTAGGGTATCAGGAACTGAAGATTAAAGGGCAGGAGGCAATAGACAGCTAGGGTATCAGGAACTGAAGATTAAAGGGCAGGAGGCAATAGACAGCTAGGGTATCAGGAACTGAAGATTAAAGGGCAGGAGGCAATAGACAGCTAGGGTATCAGGAACTGAAGATTAAAGGGCAGGAGGCAATAGACAGCTAGGGTATCAGGAACTGAAGATTAAAGGGCAGGAGGCAATAGACAGCTAGGGTATCAGGAACTGAAGATTAAAGGGCAGGAGGCAATAGACAGCTAGGGTATCAGGAACTGAAGATTAAAGGGCAGGAGGCAATAGACAGCTAGGGTATCAGGAACTGAAGATTAAAGGGCAGGAGGCAATAGACAGCTAGGGTATCAGGAACTGAAGATTAAAGGGCAGGAGGCAATAGACAGCTAGGGTATCAGGAACTGAAGATTAAAGGGCCAGGAGACAATAGACAGCTAGGATATCAGGAACTGAAGATTAAAGGGCAGGAGGCAATAGACAGCTAGGGTATCAGGAACTGAAGATTAAAGGGCAGGAGGCAATAGACAGCTAGGGTATCAGGAACTGAAGATTAAAGGGCAGGAGGCAATAGACAGCTAGGGTATCAGGAACTGAAGATTAAAGGGCAGGAGGCAATAGACAGCTAGGGTATCAGGAACTGAAGATTAAAGGGCAGGAGGCAATAGACAGCTAGGGTATCAGGAACTGAAGATTAAAGGGCAGGAGGCAATAGACAGCTAGGGTATCAGGAACTGAAGATTAAAGGGCAGGAGGCAATAGACAGCTAGGGTATCAGGAACTGAAGATTAAAGGGCAGGAGGCAATAGACAGCTAGGGTATCAGGAACTGAAGATTAAAGGGCAGGAGGCAATAGACACTAAAGTGTATTGTTGCTTATTCAAAATTATTGAGGAAATGACTCTCAACTACTTTCTTTTTTAATGTTCTAAATATTTATTATAATCACAGATAAAGAGCTAAAGAATATTTTATGTTTAATTTATTTAAGAAAGCAATACGCATTTTCATTTTGTACAGCTCATGAAGCTAATTCTAAGAAAATATCTACAACAAGTATTGACAGTGGTCGTGGTGTCAGTGGAAGCATTCGTGACAGTGGAGACCCATTTGACACTGTTGAAACACGTGCATCAACATCTTCTGATGATTTTGAGGTGAGCAATTATGTATAACATTAAAATAACGAAAGTTTCTAAAATGCTAAATCCATAGAATGATTAATAGTAGATGCAAAGCTTGTTTTAAACCAAAGCACCTTATCCAAGATGAATCTTGAATTTTTAGAATTCTTGTTATTAATGTATAACATGATCTAAAGGCTGCTTTTTAGAGCAATATATGGTTTTTCTGTTTTTAAATTTCATTTAGTACAATTTTTCATTACAAATAAACTACTAAAAAGAGTAATTAAACTAAACTGAGCCAGATTTGTCTTTATTTTTTTTACTTCAATGATTGACTGTCATAATGGAAGTCAAAGTACATTTATCTACTTTGACTAATGGAAGGTCAGATTGTAATTAATCATAATTTTCGAAACATTAAGAACACCTCTCATTTTAAAAGTCGTTTTGTAGCAAAACTAGAGCTATTTTTAATCCAATTATCCAGAATGCAATGTTCTGATCTGCACCCAAGAGAATGTGTGAATGATATAAATGGCAACCAAATATTTCCTTCCAAATGGCATTAATCTAGTTTTGGAAATTTTCAGTATGGTTAGAGACATGAACCTGGCAAATGTATAATACATTCACTGCATGTTTATAAATTTTAAGTTTCAAATTTAAAAAGATTTTAAAGTCTAATTTTTTTTTAATATGCTCTTAAGTATATTTATTTTCTTGCGGTCAACTTATGATCAGGTTATAGTCCTACTCTTTTCAGCCTTTCCTTTGCTAGTTCTAGGGGCAGTTTGCTTATAAATGAGAACATATCATATAATAAATTTTTGCAGCTCTCTTCAAACCTATATTTGCTCTTGGTACTTCATATTCTAAAATTACAGAGGTAGCAATTGCATATCCAAAAACCTACTTTTAACAATGTTAATGTTCTGGCTCTAAATTTAACAGTCTCTAACATTTTCACTGTTATAAAGCACCTTAATGAATTATTATTGTCTTTTTAGAGCAGATTTTTTAAATATTATATTTTCCTTATATTTTAATTGCTTTTATTACTATTTTTTATCATCCGCACATCTAGGACTGGGTGTTTAGGAAATAATTATAAAAATTAGATTTTGTGTCCAATTAAAACTCTTAAAAATGGTCCTTAAAAATAGATCAATACTTTTCAACTTCAAGTTAAATTTATGTAAATTTTTATTATAAATGTTCAAAGTAAATTCAATAATATAAAGAAATTTAAGTTGGTAACTGAAAAAAAAAGTCATTCATTTTTATGGATTATTATATTAATTTTTAAATTTCCCTCTGATTTACCTATGGTATTATAAATTCATCATTTTGTTCACTTAACAATTTCTTAAATTTAAAAGCATCATTGACGAAAGACTAATTAAATACACTTGTAATTCATTTTCTTTATACTTTATTACCTATTAAAACTGGAAAATTTTGAATTTTTTAAAGGAAGATACATTTTTTTATTTACTGGTTTCATTGAAAGCTTCTTAAAATAGGCCAATTCAATATGAAATGTTATAATATTTAAATGGTCTTGCTCTTTTTGGTTATTTAAAATATTTATTTTAATAAATAAACTTTGCCCCAGTTAAATATAAGTTAAATTAAGTCAGATGACCAGTGTGTAATTTTAAATTTTAAGATATAATAATGATGTATGTTAGTGACACAATTTTAGCTCGCCTACAGCGCAAAATTGACTGCAGCATGAGGAGTTGGAAGAGACTGACAGTTTAGACAGTTTTTCTATATTTATGTCAAGAATCCCAGAAAACCAACTATTGAGGATTGTGGTTTTTTTTTCTTAGAGTTTGATTCATGATAAGATACAAAGAGTTTGATCCATGACTTTAAGGTACAAAGAGTTTGATCCATGACTTTAAGGTACAAAGAGTTTGATCCATGACTTTAAGGTACAAAGAGTTTGATCCATGACTTTAAGGTACAAAGAATTTGATCCATGACTTTAAGGTACAAAGAGTTTGATCCATGACTTTAAGGTACAAAGAGTTTGATCCATGACTTTAAGGTACAAAGAGTTTGATCCATGACTTTAAGGTACAAAGAATTTGATCCATGACTTTAAGGTACAAAGAGTTTGATTCATGACTTTAAGGTACAAAGAGTTTGATCCAAGACTTTAAGGTACAAAGAGTTTGATCCATGACTTTAAGGTACAAAGAGTTTGATTCATGACTTTAAGGTACAAAGAGTTTGATCCATGACTTTAAGGTACAAAGAGTTTGATTCATGACTTTTAGGTACAAAGAGTTTGATCCATGACTTTAAGGTACAAAGAGTTTGATCCGTGACTTTAAGGTACAAAGAGTTTGATTCATGACTTTAAGGTACAAAGAGTTTGATCCATGACTTTAAGGTACAAAGAGTTTGATCCATGACTTTAAGGTACAAAGAGTTTGATCCATGACTTTAAGGTACAAAGAGTTTGATCCATGACTTTAAGGTACAAAGAGTTTGATCCATGACTTTAAGGTACAAAGAGTTTGATCCATGACTTTAAGGTACAAAGAGTTTGATTCATGACTTTAAGGTACAAAGAGTTTGATCCATGACTTTAAGGTACAAAGAGTTTGATTTATGACTTTAAGGTATAAAGAGTTTGATCCATGACTTTAAGGTACAAAGAGTTTGATCCATGACTTTAAGGTACAAAGAGTTTGATCCATGACTTTAAGGTACAAAGAGTTTGATCCATGACTTTAAGGTACAAAGAGTTTGATCCATGACTTTAAGGTACAAAGAGTTTGATCCATGACTTTAAGGTACAAAGAAAAAACTCATAAAAGAGCCTAACAAAAATAGGACTTAAAATTAAACATAATGCATTTGAAATAGCTTAGGTATTCTCCGTAGGTAAAAATTGGGTTATTTTTGGATTTAGCTATAATAAGTTATGTAAGTCTGATAACATTCTGAGTGTAATTTATATTATATCTTGAAATTTGATTGTCGGCCAATCATGTCTTAGAATGGAATGGCTTTAAACCTCAAAATAAAAATCATTCATGGTAACCTAACCTGAAGAAAATATAAAACACCAAGACCAAAACCCTAAATACCAATATAAATCTAATCAAGTTTTAGTCTATGCATTATGGGATGACTTTAAAATAAACTTAAATAAATTGGTCTTTGTAACAGATCAATTATAAATGGAAATGCTCTCCCCTTTATGAACATGAACTCTGAAATACTTAATATAATATAAGAATAGGTTCTAAATTTAATTAAACCACACACATAAATGTACATATCATCAATCCATGATTTACAAGAAATTAATGGATGGAATCATACTCAAAGTAAAAAAGGGGAATTAATACCAAAGCTCAAAGATCTAATTGTGGGGGGAGTGAGAAAAGATAGAGGACTACATATCAACATGGTGTGCTATTTTTAGGGATTTTAAGTGTGATATACTGCCACAAACCAACTACATGTAATATTTATTGAATTCTAGTCCATGCATTCAAGTCATTTCTTTAATAATGAGTTTATTTGTAGATGAAAATTCATCAAAAAAGCTCAGCACTTGTTAACAGCTTTGGCTTTTATTAACTTTATTCATTAACAGAGTTAGAATTATTTGTATTGTTAGCGTAGAAAATCTTTGCATGATACTGTTGCAATTTTCAGTCAGAAGATGTTAAACCCCCACAAGTACCTAAGCGTCGAGCTTCAGCCAATACTTCTACAGCTATTCATAAGGTATTTCTTGAAATCCTCAGATTATCCCCATGCAATTGGCTGATTAACAAACATTTATAATATTTGTAAGGTACATGTATAATGAAATTATTTAGTAAATATGAAGAATATCCAGTAAGTGTTTATGAAGCTGAAAATAAATTTATGTTTGGTTGTTAAAATTTTGAGAATATTTATTTTGCAACTTGTCCAGGATAAGATTGATAAAATGTTATTAGTTTAAAGTTTATCTATCATTTTCATTGAAAGAAAGTATGTTTATTTATTGATAGAAATTATTAATTTTTAAAAAATATTTTTTCAAATTTATTTGGAAATTATTTCCTTTAACTATTCCTTCTAATATGCTTATATTTTATAAGCTAAAAAGTGCGTTAATGTTAACATGCATTTTTATATAGCATTTAAGCGTCAAGTTGTTTGCTTTCTTTTTTTTTAAATCATTTTCCATTTAACTATTTAACACTTAGGAAAACATTGCTTCTGATTCTTTACTGACCTCGTTAAATAATTGTGAGATTAAATGTTTGCTTTTATTATGTATCGTTTTGCTTTTGAGTTTAGATTGTATTTAGACTATTAGAAGCTTTTTAAAGCCATTTATATCTATTTGATCCCATATTTTAATTCATGCCTTAGAACCTTTACTCTCCATGGAATTCTACATTTAAACAAGTTTTAAGACGTCATTCAACGGATTCAACTAAAATTCCCAGTGGTTTACACCATTCTCTGGAGGCTAACAGCCAAAGTCAACTGGGATATGAACTGTATTCTAATCCAATAGACTATTCACAAGTGGGAAAACATCCTGGGGGGTAATATCTGAAAATGAGTGGAACCCAAAACCCATAAATTTAACCACTTTAAACAAAAATAACCACAACTTACTTATCCCCCCATCCCCACCACCATCACTATTAATTACTATTTAATTATTATTCTTGTTCCACATTTTATAAAATTAATGTAGAAGCTAATGTTATTCAGTACGATTGGTTCACTTTCCCCTGCTATAATGCCCCCAAATATAAGGTCTAAGTTTAAAGAAGCAAATAGTAAATATATAGCATGTTCGTTTTTAGTATGAAATTGAATGTTATTAAATTTGCAATAAGATGCTTGATTTAATTTTTACTGAAGTATTGAACCTTCTTTGCAAGAATTCTAAATAAGTGCATCAATTAAATTATTATTAAAGTTTTTTTGTTGTTTTTTTTAAGATTTCATCATGGTTTTATAAAATTTTGCTTTTTAAAATAGCTTTTTACATACCTAAATAAATACCCCACACATTTTCAAGCATGAAGCTCGTAACTTAATAATCTTTTTTAAAAAAATTAGCTAATAACCAAAAGGTTTTTGTTTATGTAATTATCCCATCTTATTACTGCTTCAAAATGGAACAATTAACTATTTTGTATATTAAAATTTATCAAACAGGTGTTAAGAGAGCAAATATGATGAATTAAACTAACTTTTTACAAGGCAATCCTAATAAGTATATTTGCTGTCAGCCTAATTAATGACTATTATTATTTCAAACTATTGTTTTTAACAGTGAATAAATACAATAAAGTAATATCATTTTTTTATTTACAATAAGCAATTAAAAATAGTACATGTAATGTATTGGATCATTTTGCTATTCCAATTTTATAAAAATATGCGTTTTATTTCACCTATCTTTGCTAATTTGAAAATTAAATATTTATACAACTTTTTTCTCTAAATAAGCTTTAGTCAATACCCCAATTTTTTAATATTTCAGATTTAGATTTATACTTATTTAAATGCCTACAAGAATTTTAAAAAAATTAATTCATTGCTATACTTTGTTATTATGCTTTAGAATGAATTAGAAAGATTACTAAGTCTCACAATGGCTTAACTCTTCATTTATTTGTTTAACAGGACAAACGCTTATCGATGAAAGACCTGTACATCCAGCTTAATGATTATCCTGAACCAGCAGTGCCTCCACCACTACCACCCCGTCCACCTATTAGAACGTCAACAACAACAATAGCCACCAAAGCTGGCAGACCAGAACCATCAGCTACTAGTAAGAAAACTCCACCACCTGTTGCAGCAAAATCAAAACCAGGATCTTTTAGGAACTAATTTTTTAGCTGATATTTGTTCCAGGAACTTATATTTTTCAGAGAGAAATTGAGTGAAGGAACTTAAAGAATTTCTGTATAGCAGTTGGGAGTGTGCATAATTTATTCCAGGCCATTTGTGGTGTTTAAAAAAAATAAAAAGCAATATCTGTGATACAGACTTGTGGGATGGCTGAGATACCTACACAATGATACAATGATGTAGATTTATACAATGTGTAGTACAATAGTTACAGATATTATGCTTGTATAAAGATGATGATTTGTGATTGTGATTAACATGTTTTGAATTCCAAGCTCTAAATAGGGTTATAATTTAGTCAACAGACATTGTCAGTGACATCACTGTTGGAAAGAGAACTAATATATGTCTCATACTATATAATATTTTTGCATCAATTTTAATTTTCTGATTCTTCTCTGATAACATTTGAAATTGATGTTTCGATATGAAGAAACCAAAATCATGAAGAATCATTTGCGTAATCTTTACAAGATATACTGGTGTACATATTATGATTTTTAAAGACAAAAATATCTTGTTCCAATATATATTTATTTAATTCAAATAAAGTTAAATTTAATTTTTTGAAATTAGGTTTATTTATGGAAATACAGTATAATGTTTTCTTTGCCTTGAACCTTCAAAAGTTGTTATTAATATTCATCCAAATGACTAATGAAGTTGTAAATTGTTGTATATATGTTAATTATCAGACTACCGGGTGCTATAGGTGTTTGTTATTTCTATTTCTAGTGGGAGACCATATCTGGGCTCTGTAATTATTTAATTTGATTTTCCTAAAACCTATTTTAATTGATATAATAAAAATAGATGCCTAACTTTCTTAGATGATGATGAATGAGGACAGAGTTCAGAAATAAAAATTACATGAACAAGTGTGACAGATTACATCAACAAGTGTGAGAGATTACATCAACAAGTGTGAGAGATTATATGAACAAGTGTGAGAGATTTATTTTAATCCTGGTATAAGGTGCACTGTGAGATGTTATGATTTGTAGAATATTGCTTTGTGAATCATGGTTGTAAACAACATATTTCAGTTTGTACATAGCATTCAAACTTTGTTGAAGATTCAATAAAATATAAGTTATAAATCCACTTTGATAACTCACAAGAACATAGAAGTGTCACTTAGTGAAATATTGTCAAATACTAGCCTAATGGAATGCTGTAATGTTATGATAATTATTTTCTGCCATTAAATGAGAAATCGCCCCCTAGAATAACAATGTTCTATGTGACCTTTTGGTCGAACCGAGATATTCGCGTTTGAAAATTTAGGATTCTATAGAGTTAGAACCTTGTTATTCTGTATTCCTACAAAATTGTCTCATGATACAGCTTTTACATTTTGTGCTATGATGGATTGAAACACAGACAATATTCCAGGGGCACTAACTCATTTTTGTACAAAAATTGACTTAGAACATTATTATTCTAGGGGGGGGGGAGGGTAATGCCAAAGTGGATGCTTCAAGGTTCTGATGAAATATTCTTTTATTCTATTTGATGACAAATCCTATACAGCAAATAAAACATCAGAAGTCATTTTGTTTATTTTGTCCTACTATCAATTTTTGAATGATTCACTTTTTGACAAATGATATGAAAGTATATTGACAAAAACTGTGGAAATGAATTTGAGCTTATGGTCAATTTGTTGTCATTAGTAATTAGTTAATTTTAACATTTGGGCAATGTTTTTTAGTCTTAAAGTGTCCTGGTCATTGGTCTATATTCTATATGATGTCAAAAATATTCATAATAATGGAGGTTTATAGGCAATAGTTCAATGGCGTGATAGTTAATAGTGTAAATGTGTTGCATGAATACAGTATTTAAATTTAGTGTTAAATGTGATGAAAGAATGTTTCAAAATGATGCTATGAAGGCAGTTTGTAATAATTAACACAGGTGTAATTTAGACCTCTTAAAGTTGAAGCATTAGATAATTTAAAACTTTTAAGTAAACATCAACACAATCCACCATTCAGTTAAAATTTTGAATGTTTTTTTTCTTTAAAAAATGGGATCAGAAAATATGTTACACTATAAGGGGATATGTTAGTTTTTATTTATATATCTAGACTTTTAGAAAGTAAAATATATGGTAAATAAATTTTAAATACTTTTAAGGGAGTATTTTATAACAATGATATGTTAGCTCAAGACTTATCATTAAGTCCTTCAATGTAGATTTTTAAAAATTAATCTTTAAAAAGTGTAGAAAACAAAATTCTTCCATTTGTCATATGCTTTTAGTGTCAGAAAAAAGAAATTAACATTCATCATTGACATATTTGTTTATAATTTTCTAAGAAAAAGAATTGTAAATCATTAGTTAATTAAATTATGTACAAGTTGTATGTTATTTTTCGTTATTCATTTTGTTCATGTGGCATTAAACTAGAATGTTATAAGGGAAGAATTACATTTGGGCCTTTGAGAAATTGTTATAGCTAAACATTTCAAAATTTGTTTTATTTATTGTGACTTGATGTTTTACAACATTTTGCTATGCAATACATATCAATTTTTTTTTAAAGTCTTGCTTGATTTAAGCTTGCATAAATATAAATTTGTTAGAATTTGTATATATAAGTTTAAATGTTATGAGCAAATAATTAAGAAAATAAAATTTTCAAAACAAATTTTTGTGTTACATAAAACTCCACCATTTAATTCAAATTAAATGTTTCTAATTGCTTGTCATATATTATTTGCTATTTAATGTTCTTTTTAATTCACAACACATCTAAATTAGCACAATATTTTTATCATTTGACAACTGTCAACATAATAGCTAAAAGTATTTGACAGGTTGACTGCTTGAAAATTTCAGTCCTAACAAAGGGAGGTAGATCAGTCCTAACAAAGGGAGGTAGATTAATAAGGTATCATACACAATGATCTAAGTGATTGATATATCTGCAAATATTGTTTAAAAGGTACAAATAAAATAATAATCCGAAATCATTCTTTGATCAATTTTAATTTCATTTTTTTAAAATTAGTAAATGTCATTATAGGTTCATTTATAAAAATCAGAATGTTTTTGTTTGAAGTTTATTGCGTTAAAATGAAAAATTTATTTAATTATTTAACATATTAAAATGGGTCACAGAAATTTTTACATAATCTATTTTGCAAAGAATTGCATTTAATTTATAATTAATGTTTTTAAATTATGTAATACACATTTTTATTTTTAAAATTTAAAGAAAAGTACAAAAATGTTCATGAAATTTATAAATCCTATTTTAATGATATGAAATGTACTGTTTACAGTATTAAATATGATAAATATAGAAGCATTCTTAAAATAATGCTGGCTTTAATTACATAATTTAATTTAAAAAAGACAAATTTTATAATAATTTCCATTTTCATATAATTTTTAAACATAGAAAAACACAAAAGTTAATGAAGTAGGTCATCATGGAAATGCTAATATATGGGAAAAGTTCAACACCCATTTAATGTTTCTTTGTAATACAACAATTATATCTAAAGTTGATTGATTTGTTTATAGATGTAACATTGTATGCATTGCCATTTGTTAAATGGTCATGAATTCCATACAAAGGGTATATGAGACATAATTTTCCAGGTTTAATTTTTATTTCATTAATCTAATGATTTTAATTTTTTAAGTTGACTCATGGGACTTTTATTAAATTAACAAAATGGAATTCAATTTATCTGGAGAATAAATAATAACAAAAGTCTCCTCTGCCCTACCACCACTTCACTCTCTTAAATCAGTCAAGTACGATTGATGTTTTGAGTTTCATCTCATCAACCTTTGTTTCTGCCAGAAACAAAGTAACTACTTTTAATTAACTTGCTCATGAAACATGTTTGGCCAATGTTCAAATGGGTTAAGTGTTAACCTTCTCATCTGAAAGTTCAAGTCGCACAGCATTTAGACCTTGAACTCCAAAGCACTTTAGAAACCAAGAATGATTAGCATTATAGTAAATTTTAAATTTATACATGGCTTCATAATATTAATTTATACACTGTTTTATAACATTCATTAATACACTGATTCATAACATTCATTAATACACTGATTCATTACATTCATTAATACACTGATTCATTACATTCATTAATACACTGATTCATAACATTCATTAATACACTGATTCATTACATTCATTAATACACTGATTCATTACATTCATTAATACACTGATTCATAACTTTCATTAATACACTAATTCATAACATTCATTTATACACTGATTCATTACATTCATTAATACACTGATTCATAACATTCATTAATACACTGATTCATAACATTCATTAATACACTGATTCATTACATTCATTAATACACTGATTCATTACATTCATTAATACACTGATTCATTACATTCATTAATACACTGATTCATAACATTCATTAATACACTGATTCATTACATTCATTAATACACTGATTCATTACATTCATTAATACACTGATTCATAACATTCATTAATACACTGATTCATAACATTCATTAATACACTGATTCATAACATTCATTAATACACTGATTCATAACATTCATTAATACACTGATTCATTACATTCATTAATACACTGATTCATTACATTCATTAATACACTGATTCATAACATTCATTAATACACTGATTCATTACATTCATTAATACACTGATTCATTACATTCATTAATACACTGATTCATAACATTCATTAATACACTGATTCATAACATTCATTAATACACTGATTCATTACATTCATTAATACACTGATTCATTACATTCATTAATACACTGATTCATTACATTCATTAATACACTGATTCATAACATTCATTAATACACTGATTCATTACATTCATTAATACACTGATTCATTACATTCATTAATACACTGATTCATAACATTCATTAATACACTGATTCATAACATTCATTAATACACTGATTCATAACATTCATTAATACACTGATTCATTACATTCATTAATACACTGATTCATTACATTCATTAATACACTGATTCATAACATTCATTAATACACTGATTCATTACATTCATTAATACACTGATTCATAACATTCATTAATACACTGATTCATAACATTCATTAATACACTGATTCATAACATTCATTAATACACTGATTCATTACATTCATTAATACACTGATTCATAACATTCATTAATACACTGATTCATAACATTCATTAATACACTGATTCATTACATTCATTAATACACTGATTCATTACATTCATTAATACACTGATTCATTACATTCATTAATACACTGATTCATAACATTCATTAATACACTGATTCATTACATTCATTAATACACTGATTCATTACATTCATTAATACACTGATTCATAACATTCATTAATACACTGATTCATAACATTCATTAATACACTGATTCATTACATTCATTAATACACTGATTCATAACATTCATTAATACACTGATTCATAACATTCATTAATACACTGATTCATAACATTCATTAATACACTGATTCATTACATTCATTAATACACTGATTCATAACATTCATTAATACACTGATTCATTACATTCATTAATACACTGATTCATTACATTCATTAATACACTGATTCATTACATTCATTAATACACTGATTCATTACATTCATTAATACACTGATTCATTACATTCATTAATACACTGATTCATAACATTCATTAATACACTGATTCATTACATTCATTAATACACTGATTCATTACATTCATTAATACACTGATTCATAACATTCATTAATACACTGATTCATAACATTCATTAATACACTGATTCATTACATTCATTAATACACTGATTCATAACATTCATTAATACACTGATTCATAACATTCATTAATACACTGATTCATAACATTCATTAATACACTGATTCATTACATTCATTAATACACTGATTCATAACATTCATTAATACACTGATTCATTACATTCATTAATACACTGATTCATTACATTCATTAATACACTGATTCATTACATTCATTAATACACTGATTCATTACATTCATTAATACACTGATTCATTACATTCATTAATACACTGATTCATAACATTCATTAATACACTGATTCATTACATTTATGTTAATGTTAATAAATTTTAGATATAAATTTCATTAACTTCTTATGATGGTAAAGTGGCAGCACTAAAAATTATGAAGTAAAATAATTTTTAATGCTTTTAAAAGACTAAGTCCATTTAAAAAATGTCGTCTTTAAAAAGTGAAATAAAATAAAATATTTCATGATATGGATGAAATGTTTAAAACAGCTTTGATTATGAATAAGTTATTTTTCTCATCATTTTTCCTGAATCAGCTAGCATATTGATCTATCTCAAGCATATTGATCTATCTCAAGCATATTGATCTATCTCAAGCATATTGATCTATCTCAAGCATATTGATCTATCTCAAGCATATTGATCTATCTCAAGCATATTGATCTATCTTTTAATTAATTTGTACACTGTTAACTTGATTAATTTCGGCTCCTAAATTTTAATTTTACACCAGCAGGAGGTATTAAATAACTAAAAGATAAAATGAAAGTTTTACCCTAAAGACTGTTGTAGCATGATGCAATGTGTGCTCGGCAAATTTCCTTCAAGAAGAGGCAAAAGACATTGTATTTTAATAAGATCAAACCATATTACTAAAAAAGAGACAATGGTTGCCAAAATACCAAACTGTCAAACTCCAGAGTAACAGATAAATGTCAAATGCAGAGAGTTGGTTTTTGCAATCTTCTATATTAGCCTTACCTATTACACACCATCCAAGTTGTTAACTACATTACAGCAAATAGAGTATTTTTACTTAGAATGGTCTCAGACCTTGGATTTGCAATGAATGAAAAAAGGTTACTGATGGATTCTCTCACCAATAACAACTACAAACGTACCCCCACAATAAAAATAATAAATGTATAAACATTGTGGTGTATCCTTAGTCCAGGGGTTATCCTAGTCCCCTCTTTGTCACAGAAATCAATACAATGTTAACAGTTCTGACAGAGCTTTGCTGGATTAGGAAACACAATAAACACTTGCAATCAGAGTAAATAAGAACACTCGATAGCCTCAGTTCAAACACAATAAACACTTGCAATCAGACTAAATAGGAACACTCGATAGCCTCAGTTCAAACACAACAAACACTTGCAATCAGACTAAATAGGAACACTCGATAGCCTCAGTTCAATACTTTAATTATGTCATCAGCATATGATCATGATCATAATTACATAGAATCATAATAGATGACTGTATATTTACAAATTAAAAAACTCGTCCTCGTATCTCTCCGTCATTCACAAACCTTCAACCCCATTTATTCGCCCCACCACTCAAAGCTCATCTCATCCACAGATGTTAACAGCTATGGATCCTGTGATCACTCACATCCTTAACATCCCACGGTATCCGACAGTGACCAACATCAAAAGACATTTACAAGATTACAACTTGATACACATTCTTAAACCTTATTATAATATTAAACTGATGTAAGCTTTAGCAATCAAATAAGAAATAAAGAATGTTGGTTTTATTTTAGTAACTGTCTTTGTGTTACTATGAATTAATGCATGTTTCTATTCATAATAATTAATCTTGTCTTGTCTTATCTTATCTATATAGACGCTCCTTCTATACAGAAGATACCATGCCGGTCTGTTGGCAAGTGATGCAGCGTTCACAGCCACGGCTATGAGGGTTCCACACATTACCCAGCCGCCTTTAACTAGTGTTAGGTACCCATTCGGAGCTGGGTGGACTCAGGGACGCCCTAGGCCCTGGGAACAAATCCTTGCCTTCACATGGATTCGAACCCTTGACAATCGGTACACCAGCCGAGCGAGCATGCCACTCGACCAAAAAAAAAGGTTCTAGATAACAATTCACACTTAGAAAGTTGGCCATAAATTACTTTCATTGAAAATATCCAGATAGAAACATCATTACATTTTCATATCATTATATTTATGGTATTCAAGATACATGTCACTATTTATAAATATCTAAAATAACTTTATTTTACATTCCAAAATTTCTATGTGTCAATGTAAAAGTTCTCCATAAAAGTCCCATCAGGAAAGTATACCCTGTTGTAATTTTGAATGAGATTAGCTGCCTCAACAAGGGCACTTGGGAACTTGTGTTGGCTTTTCCTTGCTGCAATGCAAAATATTGATAAAATAGTACATCTTGTGAAGAATAATAAAAATGAAATTAGAATATATTTTCAAGCACATAGGACACACTTTTCCCCTCTAAAAATATGTTTTGTTTTAATCCACAGAAGATGTAGACTTTATTCCTCTTCAAAATTTGTTATAAAAAGCCGGGTGCATCTTTCAGTCCACGGTTTCCTGTATGCCAGACTATATTGTTAAGGTTTTTTGGGGTTTTTTTGGTCATGAATAATTAAGTGCACTGCAAGCATACATAGTCGTTTTCTTTAAAAGCGTTTTTTTTTAAAAATAACTATACCCTTGTCTGTTCTATGATCTTATGTGGTTTTTTTTCACTATAAATGATGAGTAAGAAGCCCTCGATAAAATTGAAAATGCCATGATAAAATTTAATATTTATCTATAAGGTAAGACCTTAAAAACTTTTAAAGTCGATTTCTTATATACACTTCGCGGCTCAAGTTCAAGTTTAGCGGTCTCATGGAAAAATAAATAATTCAAAAAGTATTCCACCATATCGGCAGCTGTATTTCGGAAAGCAGAGTTGTTTCATCAGGATGTGCGTGTTGTATCTCACTGCAACTGTGTCTAGCGTATCTAAGTGTTGTGTTTAGGATTAACTTTTCATTAAGCCCTAATAATGCCTCCTAAGAGCCGTGCACCTGCAAAATATTCCTCTAGTGAGCCCAAGAGGGAGAGGGTGACCATCAGTGAGAAGGTCAAACTTTTAGATATGTTAAAACAGGGCAGAAGTATGCCACTTTTAGATATTTTAAAACAGGACAGAAGTATGCCATGATAAAGTGCTAAGTATTGAATCTTGCAGCTCTTTTTGAGTTTTTAAAAATTGCTCTATGTGGATTCCATGACAATTTTTCATTTATTATTACTCTTATTCCATGACAATTTTTCATTTCTTAATACTCTTAATTAGTTTTTCATTATATTATTCATTTTAGTCTTTTGTAAAATTTCAGTATCTTTTTTTTATCTCATCTATTACAGATACTCATTCTGTATAGAAGATTATTATGTCCCACAATTATCCAGTTTTTTGTTTCTATTCTTGCATTTTTATTAGAGTTTTAAATGTTGATACTGCGTTGCTTTTCCTGGTTTGATCAGGCAACACATTCCACACCCAAAGTCCAGACGGGAATTTAAGACCTCATATTCTTAAGCTGTAAAATTTAATTGAGAATTCTTAGATTGTCCAATAACTAGCATCAATAGAGGAAGACAAATAACTCACCCTCCTGAACAAAGAAATTGGCCATGTACTGACCAACTAAAACTGCATTATTATCATGATTGATGATATAATTTGGATTCCAGTTAAAGCTATTTTTCTCTGGATGCCATTGGGTACCATAAATGGGGTAGTTTTTTGCTGATTGAAAAAATAATTTAATGTTGTTAATTTTTTTATTTTTGTTTAATTGCTTTTTACTGTCAACTTGAAGAGTCTCATAAATATACAGGTTGGTTTTACAATAAAAAATAAACCATTAGCTTTCTATATAATATTTTTAAAATTATTTATTTTAAGACAAAATTTAACTTTAAAAGTATAATTTCAAAGACATTATGCTGCATAGTTTAAAATAAAATGTTTTGTGTACAGTTTACCTTCAACAGATGAGATAAATTCAACTCCTTTACGATCTGTATTTGTTGAGAGTTTGAAGAAGAATTTTGATAATTTTGAATTCTCAAAATCCTGAAAAAAAAATGCAATAGAAATTTTAACATCGCTTTTTCAAAATCTCTTACTTCTCTAGCAAAGACAAAGATGAAACCATAATAGGCAGTTTAGACTATTAACTGGAAGAACTCAAAACAAGAGTTACTCGTACCTGCCCAGTACACTTAGTTACTTCAACAAGCTTCCAAGAGTATCAGTTTAGGTGATAACATTTCATACATTAGTGACTATTGCCTTCTGTTCCCAAATTTAAAGTCATTTAAATGTCATTTTTTTAAAATGATGACCAAATGTAAAATAATTTTCTCACCAAATTATCATTGGTAAATTATAAGTACTTTTATGACTTGAGACTTCAAAACTAAGTTAATTAGTCTTGGGCATGAGAATGCAGTAGAATACATTAGAAGTATATTAAATACTAGCAACAAAACTAAGTTAATTAGTCTTGGGCATGAGAATGCAGTAGAATACAATAGAAGTATATTAAATACTAGCAACAAAGCCCGTCCAAGGACGGGATAAGTGTAGGGTGACCTGTGAAGTTCATGGAAGGACATCACTACATTACCCACCCCCATCGGTCCAGAGACCATACCTCCCCCCCCCACCGCGGTCTGTCGCGAGACCCTACATCCCTCCACCGCAGTTTGTCGAGAGACCCACCGTCTCGACCGGCCATACATGTTTATCACGTCAAATATACTATACATTATAGTTATAACAACATTAACCACCCCGTCAGTCCTCCAGAGACCCTATCTCCCCCCCCCCACACACACCGCCGGTCTGTTGAGAAACCCTACACCCCCCCACCCCCACAACGTGGTCTGTCCAGAGTTATAATAAATAACCCGTTAATACAAAGTTTTTTATTACAAATCCCAACGCGCACCACGCAAAATAAACTCTTGGGAAAAAAAACTGCACCAAAAATAACTCGTTTTGAACGTCACTCAATATGTAAATGAGACTTAATTTTTCTCTGCCAGTGATTGGCTGTAGGAGTCTGTTGGAGTTTGAGGGACCAATCGCTATCGATGACCGCACAGAACATTGCCTTTTATTATATAGGATATATTAAATTGAATATTGTTATTCAGAGCATATGCTTCATTAAAATTTTTAAAACTATTTTAAGAATATACATTTGTTTGATTCCTGAAATGTTACCAAAAATTTTTTTCTTGAGCGGATAATTAGATTACTCAATCCCAACAAGATAATTTTTTTAAAATATCTAGTAAATGTTGAATATTTGTAATATTTGTGCTGTTCTCACTGGAGTTAATATGCTGTAACTGTGTTGATTCTGAGTGACTGATTCAGTAGACAATATCTTTTTAATCTCAACAGGAGCTGTTCCATACATGCGACTTAATTTGGCTTCTGAGAAGAAAAAAATTCAATTTATAACTTATACAAAAAGAAAATCTTTAATTTAACCTAGATTTATTAAGCAATAAATTCACCAAAGACTTAATTTAGTATAAAAATTTGCCAACATTTATCTCCAAATTTAATTTTTATGATTATTTGACATTGATAAATATTTTTTTGTTATAAGAATTTTATTTTCAATAATATGAGACTTTAACTGTCATTTTATATCGCTCATTAATATTAAAAATTATTGTATAAATCACTAATAAAATACAGGGAGTCCTTGGGTAACTCCAGTCGGGACTTACGCTGTTTCGTGGTTACAAATGCACCCCCATAAAAATATGATAAATAATATTATGTGTCATTACGTCTTTTTGGATATTAATATTTACATAAATTCGTGAGGTAAGGAATTTTTCTCTCTTTTTTAAAAATTAATATTTACTTTAATTCATGTGGTAAATGGTAAGGAATTGTTTTCTATTTTTTAAAATAATTTTGTAAGTCATTAACAGTTACATTTTTATAGCACTGTACGTAAAGGACTTTACAGTATATGTATATATTTTTTTTATGTTCCGACTTTCACTGAAAATCAGGTTACGACGCGTCTTAAGAATGGATCAACGTCATAATGCAGCAACCATTGTATCCACGAACGTAAATTTGAAAAGTAATAACTACCTAAATTGAGCCCTATGGTATTTAGAAATGGCCTATATCAAGTTTATAATATTTCTAATCATTTAAATAACAATATTTTATCACATGTTCAAGCTACCTGAAGTGAAGTTGAGAGCCCAAGACGCATTGTTGGAGTCAGTTGGTTTCAAGAGGTTATCTCCCTGTGTCACATAGCAAAGAAGCTGAAATCCCATGCATGTTCCCCAAATAGGGTAGTAGTCTCCCTTGTCATTTAACTGATAGTGAAAAAAATTAATTTAAAAAAGCTTTTTAATTAAAATGTTACTTCTTAAATGGAATAGTCACACCAAATTTAATTAAAATATATCTGTAAGAATCCATTTCTGATGAGACTAGTTATTATAATATGGGGAAAAGCTTACTTGCAATGCCAAATCATAAACAATCTTTGCGGACCGTCCTATCAGACTTGTGGCAAAATCTACTGCTCCACCTGGTATTAAAATGCTGTAATACAGATAACATACATAATAACATCTATTTTCTTGTAAGCCTAAAAAAATTCCTAAATTTTTTTAAAGGTGAATCTCCTATGTACTAGTATATTTAAATTTGTAAATATTTATATAACAAGATATTTAATTGATACTTAATGTGTGATGAATTTATTTTGTTATACATTTTTTAAAAAATTTTCCTACTCTGGGTTCAATTTTGTTATATTTAATTTTTCCTATTTTCCACTAGGCATCTTTAATTGAACTGAATGTGATTTTTAAAATTATGAAATATTTAAGATATGGCTGCAGAAATTAACTATTAATTTCTCAAATAATTATTAACAAATTTCAACGATTAAATTCTTTTTTAACGATTAATTGACCCATCACTTACAAATTATTAAAAGTCACCAAAAAAAAATAGCAGCCGATAAATAATAACAAATTTCCTGACAATTACACGAACAATTTGGTTTTTAACTATTGACTGAAGGGAATGTTCAAAATATTGATAAAGTTTACCTACCATGGTTCTAACACTTCGCCTACTTATCAAACCAAATGAAAAGCGTATTAAGCTAATGGAATTACAAAATGGAGATGAAATTTCCTGAATCCATTAACCCTCTACAATGGTGGAAACTTAATGAACACCAATATCCGATAATGTCATTCCTTGCCAAGACCGTTTGGTGCATACCAGTTACCTCAGTTCCATGTGAATGATTGTTCAGCTCGGCTGGTTATATTGTCAATAAGACCCGCTCATCACTCGAACCAAATAATGTCAACACATTTGTCTTTTTGCGAAGTTGGTTACAAGATGACATATAAAGGAGACATTCCAGTGTTATTTAGATTTTCAACAAGAACGTTTAATAAGTGTTACTTATGACATAATAAATTTTAATTTTTGGCTTTCATCAAAATTAACGATTAATTAATCGTTAATTTTTCTAAAGTTAATAATTAAATTAAAATTAATTGTTAACAGCCCAATTAAAGACAATCTTCATAATGACCAAAAATTATAATACATGAGTTTTTACCCATTAGTGTAGTTGACCATCATGGAATAGTATTCTTGAGACTGACCACCTTTGATAGGCACAACTCTTGCTCCAGCTTGCTCCATATATTTGACATAAGTTGCAGGAATATATGTCTTGCCATACTTTGAAGTGGTATCTTGAGCTAAAACCCCTAAATATATTATTGTTGAATGTAGTAAGAAGTCAGCAGATTTTTTGAAGAGGATTTAAATAATTAAAGTATGTGAAAAAAACCCAACAAATACAGGATTATATAATCTGCACTGAAATATAGATGGAGATAAGTTACTGAAAATATTAATTTTGGGGTCAGAGTTGAGTTGAAAAGACATGAAGTCGAGGTGCTAATAAATGAAGGTTGAAATGGATAAGCACTAGATCTTTTTAAATATAATTCCTTATTAGTAAAATCATAATTATGACAAAATTCTTGACGTATCATAGGTAGGCTTACTGAGAATGTTCTCATCTAGTTTTATAGCATAGGCTCCATTTCCAATGTGAGTTATTTTGTCTTAAACCCACCCCCCTTTTTTTTTACGTACCACGGCAACCATCAATTCATTGATCATTCAAATAGTTTTGTATCAGTGAAGTTGTTTTAGCTGTAATTTGGAAGTTCTGTTAATTATCTCCCCTTCCCCACCTTCCATGTATTGTTCCCATTTATCATATTATGATATGCATTTGCTGGCAGTTAGCTTACCTATTATTGGGCGATTGTTAATAGGTTGTGCTCCATCTACACACGCACATACTAGGAACATACTCATTGCTATCAGCCTCTTCATTTCACAACTCACGGTGATAGTTTTGTGGCAACTTAAAAAATAAAATACATGTATATGATTATTATGCCCTATAATCTATCTATATATATAATTCTCTTCGTGGTCGGACCCTGCGAGACACCAAGCTGCAAGTATGTTCAACAGATACTAATTTTAGAAAGCAGCGCACCAAATTACTGCACCAATGCATCAAAAGGTGTGCAAATTAAATATGCGCTGTAAAAAAAATTATTATATGACGTCATTGTTTTCGCTGATATTTTAATTTTGTAAAAAGGGAACAATGTAAAAAGTTATAAAATACTTTGTGTACATTTCAGAAAGTTTAACATTTCGTATTGATCAAACAAGGACAAGTTAGTTGGGATTTTGAAAGAGGTGGGCGCCATAGGCGCCCTAAAAAAGTGCATTTTTTCAAAATAAATAGATTTCAGCTGAACACTTCCGTCATTTTTTACGGTTGATACGCCGCGGGTCTCTCCAGAGTTCCTTCTTTCCATTCACTCACAGTCGTTTGCCCAAACCCACCCCATTTTGACAACCGTGTCTTTCAGGAAGTCTTCACCCGTCACTAAATCATTAGCGGCGTATGCTACGCCGCGGGTCAGCTAGTATAATATAATGAACATAATTTTGATACATCTTTAATTTTAAAATACAATCGCATGGTCATTTAAATTGAAGATCTTAGCTGGTGGCCGCAAGTTTGTTAAATTATATCATATCAAACTAAAGACTTATTATTTATTAACATTACATAGTGTAATCAGAATTCGTTTCACATTTTATTGTAACAAGTGAACAAACCAAACAACCAATAAAGTTGAATGGAGACCATTCAAGGGTTTGTTCCCGGGGCCTAGGGCGTCCCTGAATCACCCCGCTCCGAATGGGTACCTAACACTACATGTAGTTAGGCGGCTGGGTAATGCGTGGAACCCACAATGCCGTGGCCTGTGATTGCTGCATCACTATAAACAGATCATCTGTCATGGTCTGTGGACGCAACTATCTTCTGCATAGAAGGAGCGTCTGTATAGATAAGACATAAGACAAGAGACCAGACAGAGAACGTATTTTTAATGTCTAGAAATATGTGTACAGAAACAACTTGATACTCAATCCCCAATAAACTCGACGAAGAAATCCACACTGGCAACAAAATATAACTATTGAAAAAACCAACTTGACGGTAAAACAATGGACAGAATAAATAGAGGTAAAAAAAAAGATTTTTAAAAACCACGTTTTTAGTCATATTAAATCAATATGCTTGAACTTATAAGTTTTAAATTATTTTCTTCTTTTTAGTCCACTTATAAAAACGTAGTTTTTAAAAATCTTTTTTTAACTCTATTTATTTTATTCTTTTTAGTCCCCTTATAACAACCTGGTTTTATTTAAAACATATTATTTTACCTCTATTTTACAAACGTTTTAATACCACGGCGATGAAGTCCCGGGGTGAACTCTGCACGTGAAATTTTGCAACAGCAGACGGATACAGATGCTTATATAGAGATAAACTTAAAAAATGCATTAATTTAATTAACATACATTCGATCGATCTGAAATTTTGATACAATTTACAATGCATTGTCAGCCAAGATCTATCTGTGGTAAAAATTTTGAGCTCTCCAGGGCCATCAGAAGTGGTTTAATTTTACGTTGGAAAATTTGAAAAATTGCGGACAGACAGGAACGAAAACAATGCGGACAGACAGGAACGAAAGCAAGTTAATAAAAACGTGGTAAAAATACTCAAATTGACACTGAATGATTAATGCCAACCCTTCTATTATAGATACGCCACTGGGAGCGCACAGTCCAGAAACTGTGCGACACTTACAAATCGTAGACAAGGGTTAACGTCCCTACACTACAGGGAGGCACCTTTTTTTCCTTTTTAAGGGCGGCGTTTACAGCAACTCGCTACTCTGCTATACCCCGGAGGGTAAAACCCTGGTCGCTTCACTAATGATTTGGTACGAAATTGAATATGTACTTTTTAAGGCTAGTAGAAAACTCATCCGTGTGAGCAAGGCCAAATAAAAATGTTTTAAAGAATGTATATAATTAACTTTAAAACAAAGTAACTCACCTGGCCCCAGCTCAAACTCTCCACTAACTGACTAACTCTGTGTTACTGTGTATAAAACTCAACAAGACAAGAGTAATAGGGGTCAAGGGATAAAATTCATTTCCTCAGTAGCTAATTCGGAACAGTGAAAAATCCATTATGGTAATAGTGAAACCGCGCTATCCCAAATGCAATTTACAAGAGGGCTGAACGACATTCATTTTTCACTCTGAGGAAATGGGCTATTTCAGGGTTTTCCCAAACCAGGATCTAGATTCTAAAGGAGAAGAAAAAACGGGGTGGGTGGGTGTTGAGGGTGAAGGGAGGAAACCCAACATTACGGAGTCTGTTAGCGGTTTTCTTTTACTTGAAAAAGTATGTCAGTCTCTCTACTACTACTCTACTGCAGCCAGTACTACGCTTATGCACTTACAAATGCAATATCTACTATATTAAGTATTAAATGTAATTAATAACGCAGGTGGAGTTTAAAAAGTAACGGGGAAGCATGATGGTGGTAGATAAGATAGAAGAAGGTATCGAAGAAATGAAATACATCCATGGATAAGTGTAGAACGCAATAATCTTTTGTATAGCTGCAAAGACGTCACTAGGGTTGGTGTCACCCTCTCACGATTTACCCCATAGAACCCCCTAAGGTGATGTGCGGTCTACATCCCCCTAAAGGTACATCTATATTGTAAAAGTAGATGAGAGTATGTGGTATGGGCGTCCATGTGGTGGGATAAGCAAGGGAGAGGAAATGCCCCCTGGATTTTGCTAACATTTGCTTTGTCAAAACACTTTTACTAAAATTTAAAGGTTTCTAAAATTTACTCACCTGAATGTTGAGTCATTTAGCCTACAATTTTATTGTGACAATTGTAATATCTGTGCTTGTGAATACCTATAAATCTGAGTGCTTGGATACCCGTTTGAACACTGTTGTACCAGTGATGTGATGTATGAGTGTGGCGATATTTATGATATCTTATATGGCTGGTTGTTTAGGGGTATATAAATATGTTTAAGTTTATGTCGCTCACAAGGTATACTTTAGTGATCTGCTCAAATACGACAATCAACAAACTAAAAAGGTTGAATTTTAACACAATTTAATTTATTATACACTTTATACAGTGATGGGATTGCTACAAGTTACAAGGCGATGTCCCCTTTACATAACATTAATCATCATTAGGCTATGCTTGCAATTAACTTTATGTTACTGGTGGGTACTTATAGTTGCTCTGTGTGCTGTGGGTCGTCTCGTCTACTCCGGGTTCCCTCTGTAGCTGGGGCGGGGTAGGGGTGCCTCACGAGCTCCACTGGTTGTGCGTTGTACTGATTTTGGCCGCAGGTGTCCTTGCCCCACCCGTGTCCTCCGTGCGGGGCGGGATGGTTGGTTCTGCAAGTTCGTCCTGGCCGATGCGCTTGGTTCACTGGCTTTGATGACAATGGGGTCAACTCGGGGTCACCTTGCCCCCCCCCCGCCACGTTCCTTCTGTTGATGGGGCGGGTGCGGTTGGTTCTGCAAGGTCGTTCCTCTGGCTGGCGTGTCGAGTACGTGGATCACTTCATGAGTTGCAGTAACTCGATGCTTGGGGTGTGGGTATAGGAGTGGATCACTTCGTGAGTTGCTGTAACTCGATGCTTGTGGTGTGGGTATAGGAGTGGAACACTTTGTGAGTTGCTGTAACTCGATGCTTGTGGTGTGGGTATAGGAGTGGATAACTTCGTGAGTTGCTGTAACTCGATGCTTGTGGTGTGGGTATAGGAGTGGATCACTTCGTGAGTTGCTGTAACTCGATGCTTGTGGTGTGGGTATAGGAGTGGAACACTTCGTGAGTTGCTGTAACTCGATGCTTGTGGTGTGGGTATAGGAGTGGATAACTTCGTGAGTTGCTGTAACTCGATGCTTGTGGTGTCGGTATAGGAGTGGATCACTTCGTGAGTTGCTGTAACTCGATGCTTGTTGTGTGGGTATAGGAGTGGATCACTTCGTGAGTTGCTGTAACTCGATGATTGGGGTGTGGGTATAGGAGTGGATCACTTCATGAGTTGCTGTAACTCGATGCTTGTGGTGTGGGTATAGGAGTGGATCACTTCGTGAGTTGCAGTGACTCGATGCTTGGGGTGTGGGTATAGGAGTGGATCACTTCGTGAGTTGCTGTAACTCGATGGTTGTGGTGTGGGTATAGGAGTGGATCACTTCGTGAGTGGCAGTAACTCGATGCTTGGGGTGTGGGTATAGGAGTGGATCACTTCGTGAGTTGCTGTAACTCGATGCTTGTGGTGTGGGTATAGGAGTGGATCACTTCGTGAGTTGCTGTAACTCGATGCTTGGGGTGTGGGTATAGGAGTGGATCACTTTGTGAGTTGCTGTAACTCGATGCTTGTGGTGTGGGTATAGGAGTGGATCACTTCTTGAGTTGCTGTAACTCGATGCTTGTGGTGTGGGTATAGGAGTGGATCACTTCGTGAGTTGCTGTAACTCGATGCTTGTGGTGTGGGTATAGGAGTGGATCACTTCGTGAGTTGATGTAACTCGATGCTTGTGGTGTGGGTATAGGAGTGGATCACTTCGTGAGTTGCTGTAACTCGATGCTTGTGGTGTGGGTATAGGAGTGGATCACTTCGTGAGTTGCAGTAACTCGATGCTTGGGGTGTGGGTATAGGATTTCTAGTCTCGTGTTTAAGACGGCAACTATCACAGGGTGTGTGATGAGCTGCTTTCACACTCAACGTGTTTGTGATATGCGAGCTTCAAGCACAGCTATGTGTGGCAACGGGCTTCGATTGGTACGGTGCGTGACCAATCGGGTATAATGACAAGTCAGCCTGGGCAGGACTGTGGACAGGAGTGCGGGTTGCCTCTCTGCACAGGTCCGGTATCCAGGAACCAGATTTCTGGGTTTGGTTGTACTTGGCTCTCTCGACTAAAGATGGGCACAGATTGAACCCTGAGGAAATAACTGCACATCGTTGTCCTTAAGGCTGTTATCGTTGGCCGGAAAAAGAGAGCGAGATCCCGGGGTGCACTTGTATTTATACCCTGAGGGGCGGTTTGGTCCAGTCTCGTCCGATTGGCCTCTAATCACTTCCCATCTCACAAAGAGGTTGGACTCTTTGAACTGACATTCTTGCATACTTTATCGGTTTCTAATGACACAGGCGAGCTAATCAAGAGCGAGTGAGTTATTCCCCTCGTTTCACCTGTATGCTGTGTAGCAGATAATTGGGGTTAACATAAATTTCGTCACAATGAGGTCTGGTACAAAAAAAGAGTTGGTGTAGTCCATAGATTTAAGACAGGATCCGAAATCTTAATTTGTATGTTGCACCTCTCATCAATTGAATCACATGGCTAACGATTTAATCACACAGGTGTAAAAAATTTAATTAATATTTATTCTGTACACATGTACAGTACAGCACAGTACACCAGCACCTGCGGATGGGCTCACAGACATTTCCAACTTGGGTAAAACATTTCATTCATAATCTTCTTTAAAATAGTTACATGCACAACATTTTGCACAAATGTTGAGAAGTGGGCGTGTATATATAAAACTGGGTTGTTGCTGTTTTTTCTTTCGGTGGGGTGGGGGTCTGCCTAAGGCGGCACATACACACGCTACTGTATCCAATTATAGAGTGTATATTTGTTAAAGTTAAATACAATTTTTACTATAATCAGCCTAACTTTTGTGCAGGATTATATTTAAAATATAGATATAAATTTTTTTATAAAAATTTTGTTTCTCTTTTGTTCATCTCAAAAGTCAACATGAAAATAACTATTGAATCTTAATTACTTTGTTCTTGCCTTTAATAATTTTCCAGCATACTTAAGCAGTGCGTCCAAATCAAAATAAGGTAATCATTAACAATAAGTGTTCAACAGTTCTTGGCACACTATCAACTTAGTGCTAACACCCTGGCAATGTCTCAAAAGTATTGAGTTTAAAATATGTTGATATGGTCTGCTCACTGCCATACAAAACTGAAATAAACATACTGGTAGAAGCAAGCACAAATCATGTGTTAAATATACATACTTTTATTTTTACACATGTTTCTTTGACAAACAAATAAACAAAAACATAAATGAAATAGTTAAAGTAAGAGCTTCACTTATCAGAGCTATCCATGATCATGAGTAAATTTACAGAAAGACATAGAAGTTCTATTTGCACCAGTCTGTAGCAATAATTCAACATGAAATATGTAAACCTGACTAATACACAAGTCAACAACTTCCTTTTTACCCCACTCTCTGTATATCATTAATGTGGACGCATCAAGTTTATTTCTTAAATTATATTTAAAAGCTTCTTTTTTTTCTTCTTAAGCTTTATTGAAATTTTTAATATTAGCATTCAATCAGAGTGGAAATATAATTATAATTGAGCTTAATTTAATTTTAAATATATTTTACTTTTATACTTGTTAATGCTTTCATTGAAAAGGCATTATTGAGTAAGCTTGAAATACAGGCTACAATATCACAAATAAAGTTTACGGAAATGATAAAAATCAGTGTCAGTCAGGTTTTTCTCCCATTTCTGAATTAAGTTAAAAATTATATTACGTTGTTCCCATATACTGGGTGAAAGTGAAATGTGGGAAAAAATGTTTAATATTAGCATATTACCACAGTATTTATAGAAATACTAAAATAACAATAATTTATTTACAGAACAAAAAATATTTTAGAGGCTCAATGATTTTTGTTTAGATCTGAATTGTATAAAATATGAATCAAAAGATGTGTCGGTCAGGATCCAATAACTTGAAAAACTTTTTTTTACAACTGAAGAAAAACTTTAAACTACCAGCTGTTTCTTCTGCCTGCATCTGAGGATAACAAAGATTTACAAATATCTTAATAAAACCAATGTTAATGAGCAATTTAATACCTTACTTAATAAAACTAACATATGGTCTTGAAATATAGCTGATTTATATAATTATGGGAAATAAAAAAAATGTAATAAATTGCTAAGAATTAAATTATTTACATACTCTCACAAATAAACGAGAAAAAATAAATAAATAGTAGCAATATCAAATCCAATAAATCATTCCATTTTTTAAGTTCTCCTCAATAAAAAAAATAAGAAAGGAAAGGAAAATAAATTAAACAATTGTGGTAAAATCACTTACTATAATTGAATGGTTTTTTGGGAAACTTTGATGAGCCTGTAGACACAAAAAAATCATAGCAACTTACTTTAGGTAAAAATGTTGTATGTCTTATAAATGCATGATATTTATAAATAACTAAACAAATAAATATTTAAATCAAATCAAGTGTAGGTTATATAATTGAACTAATTTTGCTATTTAACAGAGAAAAGTTAAAAAAAATCAGTATGCACCTCTGGAATTTTTTCTTGAAGTAGCATCAACAATGTCAGACAATTCTTGTGGTACTTCCTGATTGGCTGATTTCAGAACATCAATCAAATCATGTACCTAAAAATACATATAAAATAATAATTTACACTTCCCTTATTTTATTTGAAATTCTACTAAAATGGACATATTTACATTTATCAGGGCACTGGACTTGTTTTTACCGGCAGAATGGTAAAGTAAATAACTTTACCTTCCCAGCATCCTCCTCTGTAATTAAAGTCAAAGCATTTCCTGTTTTTGATGCCCTGGCTGTCCTTCCAATACGATGAATGTAGTCATCTGCTGTGTTAGGGTAGTCAAAGTTGACAACAAGTGTTATGTCATCAACATCTGTAAAGAAAACAACTTTATTAACCCTTGATCAACACCACAAATAGAAAAATCTATTAAAAATTTAAAAAAATGATAGTTTGAAGTCTTTGCAAACTTACCTAAACCTCTTGAAGCAACATCTGTAGCCACAAGGATTTGTGTTTCTCCCTCTCTAAAACCTGCAGGCAAGAAAATATATTATTTTAACATTTGATTTAATAACAAAATACAAATTTTATTTGCAGTTATTATCTGTTTCTAGCAAAGTTTTGTAAGTTTGATTTTTAAAAAAAAAGGCATTGAAACACTTGATAAACACACTGATATCAAAAGCAATAGTGAGATATCTGTATTCAACATTTTATTAATTACTTACTACGGAGTGTTTTATCCCTGACTAACTGAGTTTTGTCACCATGAAGAGAAAGAGCTCTAAACCTGATGGAATGAAAATGTTAAGAGTTTATAAAAACACCTGTAATTTCTGTAATACCTAAACTTGATCTTCTAAATAGATTTGTTAATTTACATTTTTTCCCACCCAGTGATATTGTTACTGAGCTTTTCAGATGTGCTTGAAAATCTAATTTTACATTACTACTATGCCACTTAATAAAAAAGACAAGTAGAAAAAATATTATCAATAAAACTTAAGAGCACTGTATTTAATCATACAAACTGTGGCATATAATATAATCATGCTGTAATGTGAAAGCTGTTGAGAGCCTTTTGAGAAAGCATTAAATGACATAGAAATACTGATAAGACCCCTTTAATATATATTTTATAAAGGTAAATGGATGGCAATAGAGTCAGCTATTTAAACCAAACCCAAAAAAAAAGTTTTGGTCAGTTGAAAGCAATTTTAGGTCAACAATATTTATTATGAGGGAGTTGATTGCGACCAGAAGGATTCACTTGGAACCACCAGACAAGAGAAAAAGAGATCGATGACAAATGACCTGAAGATGGGAACTGGAGGCAGACACAAAAAGAAGAGTGAGCACAGCTGGAGAGACTGGCACAGGACCGAGGGTGGCTAGAGAGCCTTTGTTTGTGGCCTATGCCCCAGACAGGCGATGATGATGATGAATAATATTAATTTTAAATATTAATTTTATATACATCACTGATTATCACGGAACAAAATGTAACTCAAACTGACAATATTGTTGATTTTCCCAAACCAGTTTAGATGCAAACGCCTATCATTTTTCTTTAGGTTTCAATAAATTATGCTTGCTATAACAAGAGTAATTCATATCTTTGACTCTTAGTTAAATCATTTGTAGCGAATTCAACAGTAAAACCTAAAGTAAGAAGACGAAAAATCCATAGTACCATGTTTATATCTGCTAAAAACAATAAGAGGGTCATCGGAGAGCACTTATCTGGCGTAATCCACAACAAAATTAAATTATTTTTTAGAAAACAGTGCCTTAAAGCAAAAAACTCCGAGGCCACCTGAGAGCGATCCGTTTAAATGATGATGTATTTTGGATATGCGCAGAACACATCAAAAAGCGAGATGCTTACACGAATTACTGGTTCTATTTATAGTGAATCCAATCTCATTGAATAGGTTTTTGCGCGTTCCTTCTTTTTTTAAAATTTTACACATATATTTTTGAAACTAATCTGGCAAATCTGAAGGAGAGAAAATAAAACTTGCGAATCCAAAAAATAAAAAATAAAAACTCGCTAATCCAGAAAGAGAGAAAATAAAAACTCAAGCATCCGGAATAAACCGGAGAAGTGGGACCCCTGTCCTTGCCCAACCCCTGAGCCTGGCTCGAAGTCCTCCTTCGGTATCACTATCATTAGGACTTAATTAATAATAATCAGGCGAATTAGAAAAGACCATTCTATGAAAATTATACTAAGTATAAATTAAATTCTCTCCTAAAAAGCTTTGAAAAATAAATCTATTAATTCTTGTTTTTTTTACTTTAAAGGCCGAGCCATAGCGTTTAACATTTTAGCTTAAAAAAATAATAAGCATCAATGAATATTGATTTTAAAAAAACTGATTAAAAGTACTTGATATTATGTTATCAACAAAAATCTTAAACCGGAAGTTGATTTAATTATTAATAAAATGGCTAAAATTCTGTTTAAATTTTGGATTGGAAGTTGCTACCTGCTGGTTTTTTTTTACAGGCTGATTCTTTTTTGCCACCACAGTACAAAAACAAAAATATCTGTAAATTTTTTAGCCAACAACAGTTTGTGGGTGTCACGTGTGAATCACGTGTTGGATGACGGAGCGATCACGTGAGTGAAAGGCGGGAAGAAGGTTCGAGATTATTGGTAGAGTGTTAGAGAATTCTGGTGTCATGGATTATTTGTGCCCGAGTATTCCACGTTGCTTAACCTCAAATTATATGATATGTGCATAGTGTAGATATTAAAGTTGTTTTATTGAAACCAGTTCTTCAGAGGATTATTGTATGCAAGGTTATGTATTGAGAGAACGCCTGCAAGATATATTAATAAGTAAAACATAACAAAAGAGGTTACAGTGGGTAAAAATACTATGTGAATACTTACTGAAGCTTCCTCAGTTTGTGAGTAATGTTATCTGCTTGGGTTTTGGTCTGTGTGAATATCAATGTCTTCTGTTCTTCATTGCTATCTGAATTTTTATTCAGCTCCTCAACCAATCTTAAGATTGCAAACAACAAAAAAAGTCTAAATGAGAATAAAGTGTAATAAACTTTAATCTTATCAACATGTATCTTCCATGTCATGTGGGATAATGGTGCTGCCCTTCCCATTGTTTGGATAGATTTATTACAAACTGTGTCGCATGCACAGTGCACAAATTTGTCCTGTGAAAGCTGCTTGAAATCTAGATGGTCTAACCTGGCATATTCAAGGTTGAGGAAAAAAGTGGCGGAAAGAACATTTCCGAACAGTATAAACGTGTCAGGAACAATGGTTTTAACTAGGACTAAAGGTATTTACTGTTAATTGGTCCTTAGATCAGGACCGGTTAAACGCAAACTTCAATTAGTCCCTATAAACCTGTAAAGGGAGAAGTGTTGTTTTTTTTTAAATTAAAAAAAAATTATTCTTTTAAAAGTTTGTTATGTTACCAGTAAGATACGCGACTGTGACTAACACACAAGGGACGGTGAAATCAAATAGTTTTCTTAACATTCCAGTATATAAATAATATACATGTCATTACTGCTGTTGGTTGAATTCAGATAAGGAATGATTTTTTAAACATTTGCTTAGTTGCCGAGGTCTAACACACAGTGCAATTTTAATATGATCAACGGTCAAGGCCACAATTGTTACTATTTATATTACAAGTTATTGACGTAGGAAATTCGAGTTCGGTCTTATAGTGAAAGATATCCTGCATGTCAAAAGCATTCAACTTTAAATTACCATATTGGAAAGTTAAAAAAAAATTTAATTCGCTGATTCGACGAGCATTGCAAACGTGAGCAGCGGGGAGATGCCACAGGCGCCATAGGACGAGAAATTTGACCTTAGTTTTAACACATGCGTAGACAATTATAAAATGGTAACTTTTATTACTATTATTCAATGGAATCGAAACATGACCACAGAGACGTAATCAGTCATTTACTTCGGGAAAAAAAATCCCAACTAGTCATAATTTTTCCCGACTTTCAAGACAGAGAAAATTATTTTAAGAATTCGCGACTGAGTGGGAACACTGAATAAACAAATGCAACTTTTTTTAATAAGTGAAATACTTACATATTAAATTTCCCTTGGTAATCACAAACCCGTACAGATTGTTTAATATTTGGATTGGCCATAAGTTCAGATGAACCGATGTTGGTCTGTACAAAGTCCCCCAGAAAATCATGAGCTAACTGTTGGATTTCAGTAGGCCATGTTGCACTCCACATCAAAATTTGTCTGTCAGGCTGTTTAGGTTAAACAAGTTTGAATAAAATATAAACATTGTTATTCAAAAGATCTTCGAAAACGTATACTAAATAGAAATAATGCATTAAAATGGGAAAGCAATTCTTTTCTTTCTTTAATTTGATGGTTGAAAAGAATACCTAACCGTAAGACTGCTACAAATATTTTTAAAAAGAAACATTCAGAACCATAATTATTTTTACCACAAATTTGTGAAGTAAATGTACAAGACAGTTTCTTTTCATAAAGGCAGAATCAATAAATAAAGATGGAAACAACATGTAGTCGCCAAAATAATATAGCGTATTTTTCGGCGTATAACAGAGGACAAAAAAATTTAAATTTTCAATAAAGAACTTTGAAGCAAAATAAGGGTAGCTCAGAACGCCGTACACAAAACCCCACTCCAATTTACTTCACTACTTTACTTGTACCTGACGGGTACAAGTTCTCCCGCCTCAGACAGCAAACTCTCGCGAGTCTGCAAACTCTCGCAGTGCAGAGTTACTGTGGTTACACTCCGACGGCCGTGAGAATTAGACGCGAGGAAGGCGCGGGTTGCCTGGTCTTGCCGTTGCGTACTGATTGCTGTTACTCACACTCTACACGCTGCTTTGCGGTATGTATATTATATCGGCCCACGCCGATAAATACGGTAATTAAAAAATTCAAACATTATAGAATTCAGTTAGTTATGTAGCTGTCAATATATTTGTATAATGAAATCCTATATAATAAAAGGCAATTTTCTGTGTGATAATTGATAGCGATTAGTCCCTCAAACTCATACAGCCAATCACTGGCGGACAAAAATTAAATCTCATTTACATATTTAAAGACGTTCAAAAGGAGTTATTTTTGGTGCAGTTTTTTGCCAAGAGTTAATTCTGAGAGGTGCGCGCTGGGATTTGTAGTCAAAAACTTTGTTTTTACGCGTTAATTATTATAACTATAATGTACTAGACGCAGACTTGCTCATAGATATTGCAAAGAAAGTGGAGAAAGAACGGACACAAACTACAGCACAAAGGAATCAAAACAACGCGAGTGAATGTCGGTTGGGGGGGGGGTCAACTGCCGACTCATTGTTGGTTTTGAGACATTCGCACTGTGGTTATCTACCTGCCCACCACCCTTTACCACATTAGCTTGCCAACCATAAACTGTGATTTGCCGACCCTAGCGAGGGTCAGCTATGTTGGCAATAAAGGTGTAAAAAAACAGGCACAAACAGACGTTTTAAAAATTATTTAAAAAAAAACCCCAATGTTTTCGCTGATGCTTGAACCCAGGACCTCCGTAAAAGGCGGACGTGATAACCAGTACACTACCAATCTCACGTTATTCTGTGAAGGAACAATGCAAGTGAACGTAAGGACCATTGTTGGTCTCGAAACATTGGTCGACCCCAGCGAGGGTCATTCGCCAACCTCGTTTGCACATACTTGCGTGGTCACACGAAGAGAATTATATATATAGAGATAGATTTTCAGACGTAATACACATGTATGGCAGGTCTAGACGGCGGGTCTCTCGATAAACCGTGGTGTTTGTGTGTGTGAGGGGGGGGGTAGGGTCTCTGGACAGACGGGTGTGGGTAATGTTGCGATGTCCTACCACGAACTTCACAGGTCACCCTACACTTATTCCCGTCCTTGGACGGGCTTTGTTGCTAGTATAAAATAAAAGACTAATATTCTATGGAAAGTGCAGCCAAGCTACTTCCAAAAATTGAAAGATATGAATATACAAATATATAATTATGCAATACTGTATAGCTTCTATCTTTTTTTAAACATTGACAGATTTTTCGAATTCTTTGATGCAAAATTTTCGTATGTATGTTACAACTTACTCGAATTTGACTGAGCACTTTTCTGATTTGGGGTTCAAATCCCATGTCCAACATTCGGTCAGCTTCATCCAATACCACATAAGAGGTTCTGTCGAGATTGACAGCTCCCATCTCTAAAAAATCAAGTAGCCTCCCAGGAGTAGCTACCACAATATGAGGACCTGGAATTAAGAATTAGAGACATTTCGATACTCTTAACTAGAAAATGATTACCGTATTTTCACGCATATTCCCACGCAGAATTTTTAGATCCAATAAAAAAATTGTGGTATAACCCGCCCACGCTTATACCCTGCACTATCCCAGCACATTTGAGAAGTCATATCACGCTGAACCACTCTAGTTGAATGAACTGTATATATATATATTATCGCTCACCGCGTTATAAAATCAGATACGTAATATCAAACGATTAAAGTAAAGGTAGATTGTGAAGAAACTTACCAGAAGTTATACAGAATCTAATTTTATATTCGTGTTTTGCAAGTAATAGTGCCATCGATGCATTATTCAGTAAAACAAATTTCAGATACCCCGCCCACGGAGATACCCCGCAGGGGGGTGGGGGGTGTGGGGTTTGTAAAATATGGTATAACCCGCAGGGAATATGCGTGAAAATACGGTAGTTATAAGGTTCAACAGAGTACAGGGATGATGAAATTAAAAAGTCATCCTTCAGACATAAGTAATCACCTTCAGATAAATGCCTTGACTGAACTAGTTTGGATTGGCCCCCAAAAACACAACATGTTTTTATTCCAAGAAGCCTGCCATAATTTGATCCAACGCTTTTAATTTGCTGGGCCAACTCTCGCGTTGGTGCTAAAATTAAAACCTGGCAGAAAAAAAAATGCATCTTATAAATTTGAACTTAGATTTTTAAAAATATTCTATATTATTATTTCATTAATAATGTCAATTTAACTCTTTTTCTCCGGAACAATGCTACCATCGTTGATATTAAAAAGACGTTTTTGACGGATCAACGATGCCAGCGTCGATTTATTGAAACTGAATTGTTTCATTTCTATCCTTAACTATGAAACGAAAATTAGTTTTAATGTAATCTAGAATGATTTCCCTTGAATAAAAAGTCGGAAATTCTTTGTTTGAATGTATTTTCACCACAAAAGAAGCGCTTGAAAGGCTTGTTTTTATTTTCGTTGTTACATTTGTTTACAAACGTGGATATTCAACAAAGGCATCTGGTAACCAATCTACAGTCGAACCCACTTACCTCGAGCTCGGTTAGCTCGACCACCCCACTAACTCAACGTTTTTTTTTGGAACCGCCAAATTCTCTCTTTGTCTTAGCATTTTTTCATCGGCTAATTCGATTTTTGTAAGTCGCCGAAACCTAGTACCTCGAGCACAAAAGAGGGCCAAATTTGCAACTTAACTTGGTTAGCTCGATCCCCATGACCAATCGCCAGCTTTTGAAAATGTTAGCTATGATTTTTTATAACCAAGGGAAGGGACCAATTTTCTACCTCACCAGGGTCTGCTGGTGACATCACAGCCCGCTTGCTCAGCGCTGTTACTTCTGGTACTATGCTTCGGTAACTAAGCAAATACATTTTTTTAAAAAAATCAGTCACTAGCGAACTCCACAAACAGTCTATATTTGTAGACCAGAATATTATTATTATTAAGAAAACGCTTTGATTTTGATGTCACGTTCGCTCGCGTGTTGGCTCTGGTATTCTGCCGTAACACAACATAAAATTAACTCCGGGTAATAACTTATTAATAAGCTAATATACCGACTAAGTCCTGATAAAACGGAGTAAACAGTCATAATAAGATGGAATTTATTTAAATACCATATTATGTTTCACTCGTCAACTTGCCAGAATTATTGAATTCGCAGCGCACACGACGATCCCCCCCCCCATAGGGTGGGGTTGAGCTACACTGGCCATTTACCAAGGCACGCTCTGACTCAATTTAAAAAGAAAAATGTTCCTTCCCCCCAACCCACTGTAGATGTATAACAGTGGGGGAGGGGAGGGAAGGTGTCTATTCTCGCGGTCTTGTATTGGTATGTCAAAGCAAGAGGCTTCCTTTTATATAAACATCAAAGATCTGTCTAGCCTTCCCCCCCCACCCTCATTATCCCTAACTAGAAAACTCCGTAACTTGCCCCCCCCTCCCTTTGAATTCACTTAGAGCGCTGTAGTAATAGCCGTGACCTTTGACCGTACAGTGCCTCGACAACTAAGCAAATTAAAATTTAAAAAAAAAGCATTCATTAGCCGTAGACGAAGTAGACTAAAAGTGATGACGTGTATATTATTTAGATACCGGAATAGGGAGAAAGCGATTTGAAGTCACTGTCGCTTACACAACAAAAACGAACTCCGGGGTAAAAAGCTATTACGGGCCTATTGAAGTTGCAGCTGAATAAATTATTTAAATTCCGAAGACTTAAAACTTAAATACATAAGCCTAAACATTTTTAAAGATGAGTTCGATAGTTGTAACTACGGTAAACACTAGTCGTAGCGTAATGGTAGTCAATTATTAACAAATTGAAACAATATTTGCGACTTTTTTCCACATGCGCAGAACGATGCGCGAACGACTATGAAGTAAAGTACCTACAAATATATTTATTTGAATATTGATTGTTTTCCTTGGTTCTTATACAAATAAATGCCTTGGTATTTATTAGTAATAAACTTACACTAAGATTATGACTTTAATTATAATTACATCATTAGTATTAGTAGTAAATAGCATGAAATAATAAAGTTCAAGGACGAACGAGCAAATGAACTAAAACCAGAGCCTCAGTCTCAGTCAGAGCAGAGTCACTAATTCATCTACATAAATCATACTCGCAAGGACGTTCCATTTCTCATAATATAATATATCACATAATTTAACATTATATTGATATTTCTTATATTCCGATACGATTCTGATTAATCGTCCCATCACTAATTAACGCAGAACATGTATATAAAGAAATTTCAAGCGCATGTTAATATTTTGCCGCCATATTGGTTTTCGTTTTAACTTGATCATCGGTTATCTCGATGCAATTTTTCATACCCCAACGCCGTCGACTTAACCGGTTTCGACTGTAATATTATTTTAAATACTACGATGATGAACAAGAAAAAGGTATTCTTTTAAATTATGATTTACATAGTAATTTTAAATTTCCAATGAACCATACGCCTAGTGCCTAGTACTAGTAGTTGTAGTGAAATTGACAATGAAGTTGACAAGTCATCTGTTGATAAACAACAAGCCCAGCCCCCCTCTCAAATGCCTTGATGAACTGATAATATTTCTACTACAAATAATAATATAGACAATGTAGAGTCTAATTTGAAAGCTGCTAAACTTTTTCACTAAAATTAATTGCAATTTTAAATAGAATTTAAAATAATTTCTAGTTGCAATACACAGTATAGCTTCCAGTTCCATTGTAAGCATTTAAATTTTCCAATTAATTTCCTGTATGGGTGACTGGATATTGAGCTCTACATTTTTATTTGTTTGTTTTTTAATGTGAAATTATTTCTGTTTGGTGTAAATATGAATATAGTTCAGATAAAACACCATTTTATTACATTTTGGATAAAATTCTAAATTTTTGTGACTTTGAAAGAGGTTTTGTAACACAAATGTGTTGTTTTTTAATTTTCACTAAAACAAAATCATATTATTTTATGGTGCCATTAACTTGCACGGTATGATACCGTGTAAGTTAGTAAAAAAATAACTTGCACGGTATGATACCGTGTAAGTTAGTAAAAAAATAACTTGCACGATACGGTAATGTTTTAATGTAAAAAATAGACAACTAAACCTAACCCTGACCCTAAAACTAATAATTACAATATAATTGTAATTTTATAAGAATGTTAAAATGATTTAATTAGTTTTAGTCCTTGTATTACCGTATTTGTTTTTCTATTTTAATGTAAAAAATAAACAACTAACCCTAACCCTAAAAGTAAAACTAAAAGATCTAATTTAATCGTAATTATAAGAATTTAAGAATTGTAAAAAAAAAGAAAAAATATTAGTCTCAACTGAAAATCGAAACCATGCCTGTTCTTCCACATTTCGTTCACCAGTCCAACTCGTAATCATGAGACCACGGAAGTTCGGTACATTTGGTGAATTTTAAAAATTTATAAATAACTGACAACAAAACCGTCTCTGCACATGTGCAAATACCGTGTAACTTAGAAAAAAAAATAACTTACACAGTATAATACCGTGCAAGTTAGAAAAAAAATAACTTACACGGTATCATTATCTGTTAAATATAAAAAAAGTTATTAACATTTTAAGTTAGCATGGTAGCCCACGACAAATTTCCAGAATAGATAATTCCGTCAGAATGAGGAAAATGATTCTGGAGAAAAAGAGTTAAAAACCCACTTTTTTTGGTTCTAGGCATGGATTAAATACAAAAAAAATTATTCATTTTCTTTTCAAAGATCAGTATCAACTGTCTAAAACTTACCACTGGGCCTTCACCGTTTACAACCTGCCTCTGATGCTTGATATGCACTAAGGCTGGTAACATGAACTGTAAGACATATATAAGGGGAAAAAAACAACATAAATGAATATTTTGCTCTAAAGCGAAGTAAAGAGTTTAAATTAGTAAGAAAAAAATATAAAAATATGTCAATAAAACCATTTAATCTAAAATTAGATGCTTTACACATAAATTGAGCCATTATTTTAGTTATCAAGTTCAAATTACTTTTATACCCATATGAACTTAGTATTCAAGTCTTTAAAGTATAAAAAGCAAAGCAACCTACACCTAGAGTTTTCCCAGAGCCAGTCTGTGCAATCCCCACCATATTCTTTCCAGACAAGGCAAGTGGCCAGCCAATGCTCTGTATTGGTGTTGGTTTATTCCAACCATTTAACTTCAATTGTTTATTTATTTCATCTATAAACAGGAAAAAATCAGTTACATGTAGAAATATTTCAATGTACATTTCAAAGCAACAAAAAGGAACATTAAAAAAGTGAAGGGGAAAAAAAGTTAAATTTTAAGAATGCAACAGAGTTAATTAAATGAGATGAAAAATGAGTGCAGCTAAAACGGTGGCATATTTATCAAAAATGAATACGTTGAATGTTAATAAAATAAATATTTAATGAAATAAAGATATGAAATTGAAATATTTAGTTAAGTAAATTCATTTTAAAATAAAATAATAACTACCTGGAAAATTGGCCTCTAAAAAGTTGGAAATAGGCTTAGGTCTCTCTCCCCTTTTTACTTTAATATTATGTTGCTTGTAAAATGCTTCAACCTCTTCCTAAGCATGGCAAAGAAATAAAATGGTTAGGTCAATAAACAACTATAATAAACTTTAAAACCTCAAAATATATGTTAGAAAGCCAAGTATATAACATAATTAATCATGAATCCCCCCACCCCCTTTTTAAAAAAAAACGTAACAGAAATGACCTCTGATCTCTGGGCCACAGAATCATGCTCAACATAGAAATTCTTCTCTATGGCTGGAAGGCTGTCTATGTTCCAGTTTTTCTGTTTAAGGTTAATGCCTGCATCATTTCTTGATCTTCTAGGGTATGAGTCTTCAAATCCATCATTAAATGTATTTCTTCCTCTGTCTCCGAAATTCCCTCTTTGCGATTGTGTGGCGTAAGGAGATCTTCTTGGTCTGAAATCACTGTTACTTTCATTGAAATGTCTCAGATTTGAATTTTGTTTGGAAAAGGAATGTTTACTGCTCTGATAACCACCTTTATCATCTTCGTCCAAAAGATCATTTTGGGAATAAAACCTGAAAACAAGAATAAAAATATTTAATTATTGGAAAATTTTGCATCATGACTAATAGCAATCTATGATTATGAAGGACAATTGTATAAACAAATTAAATATATATATTTCACTTCAAACTGCTTCTTTTGTTGTTGTATAACCAACCCTTCCCTCCCAACCACATGTGTTTTATTTAGGGCTGTTAACAATTAATTTAAATTTAATCGTTACCTTTTGAAAAATTAACGATTATTCGTTAATTTCGATTAAAGCCAAATATTGAAATGTATGGTGTCATAAGTAACATTCATTAAAGTCCAGGGGTTCCTAACCAGTGGTGCATGTTCTCAGTGGATAACTGAAGGAGAAAATTTTCTTTTGTAAGCCACTCCTAGCGACTAACAAAGCTGCTGATGTGCTGCAGCTAGTCAGGGGAGTCAATTTGCACAGGGGAGTGGCTGGTCACCGATCGATGGACCGAGCTCAGCGTGACACGCAAAATGTAAACAAAAGCACGCCGGTACACCTGGTTAAAACACGAGATGTGTTCACCTATGGCTGGGGTGAAGTCAAGTGACCCGTAAAATGTAAACGATAGCGACCTCTACATATAGTTTATATAGATAAACTAAAAATGCATTAATTTAATAACTGTACGTTCGATCGATCTGAATTTTTGAGAGTCAAGTGACCCGTAAAATGTAAACGTTAGCGACCGCTACATATAGTTTATATAGATAAACTAAAAATGCATTAATTTAATAACTGTACGTTCGATCGACCTGAATTTTTGATACGATGCATTGTTAGGTGACACGGGTCCGTGTGCCAAATTTCAGCTCGATGACATGATGGGAAGTGGGTGAATTTTTACTTCTAATTTTCCGCGGTGCCCAAAACAGAGAGAGACGGCGGTGAAGTTAATATAAGGGATTTAATAAAACAAACCCGTAAAAACAAAGTTTTTGACTATAAATCCCTTATATATGAGACATAACTAAAAGTATTGATTATGTTCAAACGCGACAAATATTTACAGACTGAATCTGTTAATATAAGGGATTTAAAAATAGCGGCCAATGAATAACAAATTTCCTGAAGATTACACAACATTTTGGTTTTAAACTATTGACTGACTGGAATGTTCAAAATGTTGATAAAGTTTGCCTACCATGGTTCTAACACTTCGTCTACTTATCAAACCAAATGAAAAGCGTATTAAGAACTTGGCAGTAATGGAGTATAGCTCAGAGACAGAAAATGACGACAGCTCTTCTGATGAATTACTGCGTTACAAAATGGAGATGAAAGTTCCTGAATCCATTAACCCTCTACAATTGTGGAAACTTAAAGAACACCGATATCCGATATTCCTTGCCAAGACCGTTTTGTGCATACCAGTTACCTCAGTTCCATGTGAATGATTGTTCAGCTCGGCTGGTTATATTGTCAATTAGACCCGCTCATCACTTGAACCAAATAACCATAATGTTAACACACTTGTCTTTTTGCGTTGGCGTAGTTGGTTAAAAGATGACATATAAAGGAGACATTCCACTGTTATTTAGATCTTCATGAATGTTACTTATGACTAGGCCTGTCAACGGGTACCCGTTGACGTGAGATTACCCGGGTAGTAAAATTCCGCCTGGGTGCCCGTGAAAATGTGGCTTCAATGTCTATATTAACCAAACTTCAGCTCGCATGCGGCTTTTTGTGTTTAATTTACTGCTCGCGATACAATTTATCAAATTTATAAAAAATTCAAATAAATGCTGTGAAATACATCTTAGGAGAACTATCTGTCAACGGGAAATAAAATACGGTCTTAACAAACCACAATGTATTTTGATACATCTTTTTCTCTGAAAATGAAACAAAACGCAAACACAAGAAGATTTTGGTTCTTTGAATGAATCGTTTCAAGAAAACAAAACTCCTCTGCCAAAAATAAGGATGGACTGTATAGAGATGAAAGAGACAGTGTTTGTTGTTGTTAATAAAAACACCCCTGCTTTGACACTAACATTGCTTTGAAATATGCAGACACTGGGTTTATGATTGTCGATGTTGTTTATCTATCCCCCTCCTCCTCCCTCCATTCGATTGTGTGTCGTGTGTTCATTACAGCCTGTGCCTTGCCCAAAACCTGAGTTTAATAATACACCAACATTTGTAAGTTTTTAAAGTCAATAAATTAGTTACTAACAGTGTAAGATGGATAAGGTCCCGTCCATAAATGACGTTACGCATCTAAGGGTGGAGGGGTCACACATTTGTGACGAGGGGGAGTAATGTGTATAAGAATAAATGTGACGTCACATCAAAATGCGCACCTTTAAATAAAAGTTACACTGAAATATTTGATTGCTTACAATTTATTTAATGACGTTTTATATGGATTTAAGCGTGTAGCGATTTTTAGAGTTCAACTTTACATTATCTGAGTGGACCTGCATAATATCGTTAGTTAATCATTAGTTAATTAATTAGTTTGTAACACTATGGATTTAGCTGATATTAAACTATTCCAGTGCACTCAAACTTTGTATTTTTATTGCATATAGTATAAAGTACATTTATATTTATTAACTTTCATTCATAATTGGACGAGGTTCTGTAATTAAAAAGGCTAGTTATTATTCTCCCCAAAACTAGCATTCTACCTTTATCATCATAAATCAATTAAGTTAATTTAATTTAATGCATGCAAAAGACGATATAATATTAATTAATGGTAGGCCTATAGCATAGAAATTTAAAAGTGAGAGTCTGTAACAGTGAGTAATATTAAACAGAATAGAATAGACAGGCATGGGTGGGGGAATAATAATGTTTGCAAACATCCTCACTGTGATTGTAAAACAAACAAAAAACACAAAAAATAACTAACTCTAACCCCCCCCCCAAAAAAAAAGTAAGACCGTCCTGGGATTCGATCCGCATACCATTATGCTTCATGGAACTAAGCTACGACTAACCACTCACTCACCTGGAGAAGCTAACGATTTCGATTTAAGTGCGTTATTTTTAAAATTAAAATTATAAGAGTTATCATTAATTGGACACAAATCATTTTTTATGGAAGTGCTACTTTAAAACTTCAGTAATCATGAAATTTTAATTTGTACTAGCATATAAATTACACTTTAGCCAAAATCGAGTGATAACGACTTTTATTTTGTCTACACCGGGCGCGTTTTTTTTTCAACTTGACCAGCCCCTAGAACACGCATGCGCCGACGACCCGTGAGGATAATATTCGGCATTATCATTATCCCCATGCCAAAACCGTGCGAATAATCACTTCGAAGAATAAAAGGTCTCCAGGGGCTGGATGGGATGAGAATGTAAGTTCTCAATGAGAAAATTAAAATTTGCATATTGCATATTCATATATAATTTGTATATAATATATTATAATAATATACATTGACATTATACGTGCTAAAACTGCAGGATGATTAGGCTGATTAGGGCCTACCAATAAACAAAATAATTAATTGTCTAAAAGTTAAAGTAAATGAAGTTTAAGTGTGATTTGACTGTGATTTGTTACTAACAATCATTCAATGCTAACAAATTTTACAATTACAAAGTGACTTATTGACTTAACAAACTCTAACAAATGAAATTACAAGTAATTTTACTTACTTTAGGCCTACTTTACTTAACTTTACTCACCCATCATCGTATTTATTTGATGCGAAACCACGAGACAGTAAACGAGAAAAGGATTTTGCATTAGTGTCAATTAGTCGAACTGCTGTCTGATTGCGACATAAATTAAAAAATAAACGTTTAACGCAATACATTTTATAAATTAGTGTTAAGTGACTGTAAGGTTGGGTACCTAAGGTTGTTTCCAAGTTCAAAGCATGGTAAGTAACTCTTTAGTAGGTGAAAGGGAAAAAAGTCGATGCAGAAATAATATGGTTTGGTTAGGACTCCGTACACGGCGCCTCAAAACCTTTCATTTTTTTACGGAACTCCTGCCGTTAAAATTTGTGTAGTCATGATGCTTTTGCATTTCTTGTACATCATTCTGTTCAAATTTTAATTAATTTTATTTTCTTATTAATTTTATTCTCAATGATTTAATTAAATCATTAATATTAAAAGATATCCATTGTCCTGTGAATGATTTAAGAAATGTACATCATTGTTACACAACTTGACCTCATTTAGTAGTCATTAAATACAAAGTGAATCATTTTCATTTTGGTTCTTAGCGTGAACCACTTTCTGAGTGTTTGGAAACATGGCGGGTGTATGCTCGTCGCCGCTTTGGGTTTGTATATTAGAAATTTATTTACACATGAAACCATTTTTGACACCCTTATTATTTCTCAATGTTAACAAATATAGCTGATAGCTTACTTATTAACCTGGAATCCTCAGTCAATGACGTTATTAAAAAATCAAACAAAACCGCCTTTGGCCTCGGCCTTGGCTAAATAATAAATAAAATAAACTTTATTTTATAAATTTAAAAAAAAACACTAAAAATTGAGCACTGAAATAGATAAATTCAAAATATAACTTATATTAATGCATTTAATAAATTAAGTAAGTTCTCACAAGAAAATTCATAAAATTTGCTGCAAAATAATTAACGCAGACATGCTCATTATAAAATTATAAATAGTCATGATCATAGATAGTGCAAAGAAAAAAAAAGGGGGGGGGAGGGTTATAGAAAGGCAAGGACACAAACAGCAGCACAAAGTAATGGAAAAAAGCAGAAATAAACATTTTTAAAAATTAAAAAAATGAAATATTCACGCTAGGGCTTGAACCCAGAACTTTCCATGTGCAAGGCGGATGTGATAACCACTACACTACGAATCATCAGCATATAGTTATTCTGTGAAGAAACAACACAAGTGAATTCAAGAAGCATCATTGCCACCCCCCCCCCTTTTTTTCTTCTTTCTTTTCATCCCACTACGCTTGCCAACTGTGATTTGTCGACCCCATCGAGGGTCATTCGCCATTCTTACTTGCACATAATACAGTTACTCGTTTAGGTGAATTATATATATTATATAGATATGCGTTCCAAACTGAACTTTATCTGAAAACATTTTCATTTATAAACTAATACACCTTAACAAATTATTAAAAAAGTCACAAATTCAAATAAGAGCTGCCAGATATTCATTACTGAAGAATTAGTTAAATGATCAAACCTTGAAACACTAGAGTAAATACTTAATACAATCCTCAGATAGACATAGGCACCTAATAAACACTTCTTATTGCGTATGCAAGAACAATCACATACAAATTTGCATTCTTCCCATCGTGAATTTGGACATGGAATTTGTTGGCTGATGAAACAAGGAAAACAAATACTTTATCAACATTTAAAACTAATAAAAATGCAAGACTAGACAATAAGACATGATAATAAACCATGGATAAGTGTAAGACGCAATTATGTTCTGTATAGAAAGAGCGCCTGTTACTGATAAATTATTAAGATAAGACTCAAGTTATACCTAAACTTAGTAAATAACTAAAACTAATACATAGTGTATGGGCCTACTAATTATTTATTAATAATAATAATAATAATAAATTGATTATTTATATAGCGTTGTATCCCAGTAAGGAACTGGGCTCACAGCGCTTTACATGAAAGAAATAACATACTTATAAGTATTAAATTAACATTCATATCACAACAAACACACACAATTACAATACATTATACATAAGCTACGTTAATCATTTACAAGAAATGTTGTTTCATCAATTTTAAAAATAAATTTTGAAAAGATGTGTCTTAAGTGCAGTCTTGAAGGACTTGGTTGTTTGAATACCACGTATGTGTAATGGTAGAGAATTCCATTGTTTGGCTGCACAAAAAGAGAACGACCTTTCACCAAACGTTTTGGTGCGTGTCGTAGGAACAGAGAGAACGCGTGTGTCTGCAGAAGATCTTAGCTTGCGAGTGGGTGAGTAGACCGACAAAAGTTCAGTAAGATACGATGGGCTTGAGTCCGAAAAGAAATTGTGACAGAGAACGGCCAGTTTGTAATCAATACGGGCTTGTATAGGCAGCCAATGAAGTGAGCGAAGAAGTGGAGTAACATGGTCATGTTTTTTTGCATTGAGCACCAGTCTGGCAGCTGAATTTTGAACTTTCTGTAGTCTTTCAATGCATTGTTTTGGCACACCTGACAGAAGAGAATTGCAGTAATCCATACGAGCCAGTACAAGAGCACAGACTAGTGTTTTTGTGGCACTAACTGTTAAGTAATGACGGATTGAGCTGATCTGACGAATGGCAGTGTAGGCAGAGCGACAGATGTGATTGATGAAGTTGTTAATAGACATGTTGTCAGAAATAATGTAGCCAAGATTCCTAGTCGATGTTGTGAACAGAATATCCGAACTGGCTACGTGAATTGACTTCGGAAGAGACAAAGTACTGCGTGATTTATTACCCCAAGTCTAAGCTAAGACGCTTAAAAGTTAAGTCTACACTTAAAAGTTAAGTCTAAGTTTGTATCTATGCATGGTGATATAGGTTCGTAAGTTTATTAATTGGCCTAGTTAAGACTCACTGATACTGATTAGTTACACACATTGGTAACTGTGACATAATTTTTTAAAAATTTTAAGCCATTCATGACATTGGGGAAAAAATACTTTTGGTTATATGCCAAAAAACAATTAATAATAGAGATATAGTTTGACAAAGCTTAAATTCTATTTTGATAACATTGATGATGCTTTTTAAATTTTTTGTGCAGGACACTAATTTAACATGGAACACATCTGACCCAGACTTTACGCCATGCTTTCAAAAGTCAATACTGGCCTTGATTCCATGTTTCTTCCTTTTTATATTTGCACCTTTCAAGATCATTTATTTGTGGCGACGAGATATCCGTTATATTAAATGGAGTTGGCTTAGTGTTTTGAAAGTGGTACTGTTCTGTTTATTTGTCTATTATTAAAGTTTAAGTGATAATGTACAATGTACTTAAAATATTTTAATGTATACTGAATTAAAGCATTATTGTTTGAGAATTGATCCTTTAATTTATTAAAAAATTAACTTGACTAGTGCAAGTAGCCTTTTTTTAAAAGTATTTTGAGTTTCATAAATTAAATGATGTTAATTTATGTCTTATTTAGGTTGTAATTAGTGTCTTGATTCTGTTTGCAACTTATGAAAGCATCATTGCCATCATCAAAAGAACCAGTGATGACAACAAGCCTATAATAGACATTGTTTCTCCCTTGTGTGTGGTGCTGACCATGGTAATGTTTGACTCCAAAACTTTTAAGTCAAAGACAAAGAAAAACTATAGTTTTAATTTTTTTCTATTAAATAAAAATGGAGCTTTGCATTTTAAAAAAAAAGAGTTTTGATTTAAAGATATTTTAAAAAATAATTAAATTTCTGCTTGTGTGGAAACATAATATCAATAAATCACATAAAAAAGAGGTATGCTAAGCCGTTTGCTTAGCCGACCTCTTTATGGCACTTGTTTTGCTATAATTTAAATCTGTTTGAGCTGTTTCGTGACTTCTAAGCTGCTGATTCACCTGCTCAATGTCATACAGATGAAATAAATATTGGCCAGAGTCTCATATACCCAAAAATGACTGATCTTTAGTCCATGAATTATTGTATCACGTCCCGGTGTTGATATAAATTATTAATCACACATTGCTCAAATAATTTGTTTTTGTAAGGCATTAAAATATTTATAAAAATTACATGATCATTTGTGAAAATTAACAAAGTTATTTATTTTTTCCATTCCAGAGTCTGGTATTAAAAGTTTTAGTATTAGAGCGAACGCGTGGCATAAGAACTTCTGGTCTTTTGTTTCTGTTTTGGTTTATTTATCTCATTTGTGAGATAATAAGGCTTCGATCTATAATCAGGGTTGCTATAAATCGAGTAAGTTGTCATATTTTATTTAAAATGATTAATTAATTAAAACTTTTCAAAATAAAAATTTAATCCCAATATCCTTTTATCAAAATTAAATATTTTTTATTGTTACAAATAAGCTGTGAAGTTTTTTTTTAAAAAAACTTTTTTTTTCTAAACCTTGCCTTCAAGTCATAATTAACAATTGACAGGGCTATGTCTCACCTTCAATATTCATCCACTATCCATGTGTACTATTTGCATTCATCCTGTCGATATTTGTGGATGCCAAACCTGAAGGTTCGAGTTCATCTACAGATGAGGTAGGATTAATTTTACATTAAGTGAATAAAATTAAGGGAACAACAATCTTACAGAGGCCTAATAATTTTGAAATTCAATTGATCAATCTAAATATTTATCAGACACAAGTGGAAATACTGCCATTTCACTTATTGAATTTTATAATAAAAAGTTTATCATATCCAGACTCGGTTAGATTTTCTTTTACTAATTGTTTTAATATTTTTTCTTTTTTATTAAAGAATCCATGTCCGGAAAAAAACTCTTCATTTCTATCACAACTGACTTTCTGGTGGTTCACTGGGTAAGTATTTATTATTAGATTTCACTGATTTTTAATATTTTTTTATACATTCAAATATCCCTTTGTTGGTAATAAATTTATTTGTAAACTTTTGTTATGATTTGATATGATGCTGTAAAGGTGAAGACGAGATTAATGAATCTTAATCAACCTTATTAATTTATTTTTATTTTCCATGTAAAGTTTACACAGGGGCCCCACTTTTTTTTTCACACACAAAATTCAAGACTTTTTCAAGACTGGAAAATGAAAATTCATGACTGAAAAGTCTCTTATTTGGAAAATTATAGAATAATGTATAAGTCATAGGTCATGAAATGATAAGTAAATTATACATTTTATTTTCATTTCTTTTGTATTGGTTTAAAATATGTATACACTTTTAACACAAATTTACCAAATACCATTATATTTTGTTCAATATTCATAGATTGGTTGTTCAAGGCTATAAAAGGGCACTAGTTCAGACTGATTTATGGTCACTAAACAAGGAAGATACTACTGAATATGTGTCTAATGCCTTTCAAAGAAAATGGAATGGGACTAAAGAAATGTAATTATTCTCAAATTTAAATCTTCTTTTTATCACGTTTTTAATCAGATCAGTTAAAATGATAATCTTGAGTAATGTCTTTATTTTAATTGGCACAATTTAAGCAGTGCAGTTTAGTCAATTTAAATCAATGATTTTATTTTGTTGAAGCATTCAGTCCTGCTGTAAGGGCTAATTCTTTCTCTCAAAGTTAGGACTACAGGTAATAAAAAAAAATATTTGAATCCTAATTCCTAACGTATCAGGATTTCCAACAACTTGCCATGGGTCTTAAAATATTATTTTTCACTCTAAAAGTCAATATTATCAAACCTGAAAAAAATTCTTTGGCATGTGCAGCTAATTGGAGGAATACTTTGGATGTCTTTCATTTAAATTGTTCCATATTACCAACGAATTCATAAGAATTTTTACCATGCGCTGAATACAAATATTTACATTATGATAAGAAAAAATACCCATATATATAGATCAATCAAAGAATCAAATCTTATTATATGCATTTTAATCATTAAAGATTTTGTAATCTAGAATGTTCTATCAGGTCTAAGGGGACATGAGACCTGAAATATTAATTTATGTTTTGACATTTACTTTCCAAAGCATCCACACTCCTGTAGCCAATGGGGACGTCCATGAGACCAGCTTTATGTATAAAGAAGGCAGCGCTATTCTTGTTCCTTATGGAGTTGGCTTTGAGGAGTCGCAAACACCAAAGCGTAGCTTATTTAGCGCTTTGGTCAGAACTTACATTTGGTTTTTTCTCCTGGCAGCAATTTACAAACTTATTCATGACATCCTTATGTTTGTTAGTCCACAGCTGCTCAAGTAAGTAACCTGACATCATTACATATTTATTAATATGATTGATTTATGTTAAGGAATTTACACATCTACAATTATTCTAAGAGTCAGAATGACATTATCCATTAAGAAGAATTTATATCATAAATTGTTTGTGTCTTCCAATTGTGTGTTGTTCAGTGGCGTAACAACGGGTTGGCATCGGGGCAGTTGCCAAGGGTGCCAGCTCAAAAGGGCGTCACTAAATCTCTAATTTTAAAATTTGTATTAAAATAAATACAGTTGGACCTCTCTAAGTCAAACTTAAAAGGACCCGAAAAAAAATCGACTTAAGGAGTTTTTGAGTTAGGGAAAAATCTTACTATCCCCATCCCACTGTCGAGGGAATAAAGTGGGGTAGGGAAGGTGTCTCCTCACGGGCTTGTGTTGGTATGTCAAAGCAAGTTGACTCCTTTCATCTGAAACATCACCGCCCCTCTTTCCTGTCAAGCCTTCTAGCCGCTATGGCTCTCCCCCCACTCTAAATATCAACATTGTCCTTGATTAATCTGCGCCTATTACATCAGTTTCCCTAACTCGAAAATTCCGTAAGTCAAATTTTTTCCCCTTGAGTTTGAGTTAGAGAGTTCCGACTGTATTAGCAACACCCCAATACGCCAGATAACGGAAGTGCTGAGCTGTAGTCGGTGGAGTGTTAATTAAATTTACTTTTAATTGTGAGTTTCTATCATTATGTATGAGACAATGAGTATGACATATTGACACTAGTGTTTTTATTTATAATACACATTACTTCAAGTTTTGCTGTATTCTTTATTATCGCAACAATATCCAGTTTTATCCACCAATTTATTTGGTATTATTTAGTAAATAATAAACTGCAAATTAGTTTTGTTCCTGTCTTATGCATATTTTTTATATTCAAGTTGTATGACTGTCACTGTCAGACTACGTACTTATTGCCATAAATAAAATAAGAGAAATTAATAATTTTAATTCATTTTTCTTTACACATTTTTAGGTTACTGATTCAGTTTACAAGTTCCGATGAATACATGTGGCGTGGATTCTTCTATGCCTCAATGCTTTTACTTATTGCCTTGCTCCAGTCAGTCTTACTTCATCAATACTTTCATGCAACATTCATCCTTGGCATGAGGCTCAGATCTACTATCATTGCTGTCATTTACAAAAAAGTAAGTCTTAGTAAACTGCTCATGACATACAGAAATTTTTTTAAATCGATGACTATGGTAATAAAAACTTATTTTAAAAACAAAAAAATGTATTAACCCGGTATATATTACATATAAATTTGATTATTTTTTTCGTAATTGCTTTTCTATAAGTAACGCAAAATTATTACCAAAATATCACTTAAAAATGCAACCTTTTAAATTAGAAATGGCAAAAATAATTTAACTTTCCCAATGGTTATTTTTTCAGTTGGATAGACCTAATTAGTTGCTAGGTGTAGACCAGGGGTCGGGAAACCATGGCTCGCGAGCCAGATGTGGCTCTATTGATGGCTGCATTGAGCTCTCACACAAATGTTCATTTATTTAAAAAAGGCTTTTTATTCAGACTCATTTGATGTACATATTAATTGCATAATAAAAACATTGTAAAAATGTTATTAAAAATAATTCAGAGACATAAAAATTGAACTTTAGTGTTGAAATTACACAAAATGCACATATTTACTTGAATTTTTAGTTTTAAACATAATATAATAATAAATTGATAATTTTTATAGCGCTGTATCCCAGCAAGGAGCCGGGCTCACGGCGCTTTACATGGAGATAATAACATACATATAATAATTAAATAAGCATTCTTATCACAATAACCACATAAATGGCAGTACGTTACACATAAGCTACGTTAATCATTAAAAAGAAATGTTGTTTCTTTAATTTTGAAAATAAATTTCGAAAAGATGCGTCGTAAGTGCAGTCTTGAAGTACTTGGTAGATGAAATACTCCGGATGTGTAATCGTAGAGAATTCCATTGTTTGGCTGCACAAAAAGAGAATGACCTTTCGCCAAATGTTTTAGCTCGTGTCTTAGGAACACAGAGAATGCGGTGTCTGCAGAAGACATGACTCTAATTACATATTGTCAAATGCTATTTTAACACCATTTGATTAAGAAACTAGGTGTCTGGGTTGCTTATATATTTAAGCATCTGAAAAAAATATTTAAATACATAAGAAACATCACAGTTACCTCCTCTCACTGAATTTTAATCTCATATGTAAAACTGGTTGATAGCAGAAACAGATTAGAATAGTTGCCTGTTGGATTTTTATCTCCCAGACATTAAGATTGTCCAACACTGCCAAAAGATCATCTACTGTTGGAGAGATAGTCAACCTCATGTCAGTGGATGCCCAGCGCTTCATGGATCTGACCACCTATCTGCACACCATCTGGTCTGGTCCTTTCCAAATCTGTGTGGCCTTGTACTTTTTGTATCAAACACTTGGACCTTCAGCCCTTGCAGGTGTTGGTGTGATGGTTCTGTTGATACCACTGAATGCTGTACTAGCTAATAAGTCAAGACAATATCAGGTAAGTCATCAGACAGTAATACTAGTCTTGTTAACATCCAGCAATAATATGATTGTGAAAGGGGTAAATTTTATAAGAAAGTGTTACAGATAATCTCTTTGGTTTCATTATTTAATAGGTTTCTCAAATGAAATTGAAAGACAACAGAATAAAGCTGATGAATGAAATTTTGAATGGAATCAAGGTAATGTCTTTTTTAATTGAGTTACCAACAGTTAATGACATCACCTGAAAGTTGTTCATTTTTCCTTTCTATTTGCTATACTGTTCTTAATGATTGTGATTTTTTAAAAAAATATTAAAACATACAACTAAACAATTTTTAAAAAGATCTAATATTTTTTGTTAATTTTATCTCATGAACAGTGCTTCTATTTAAACATTTTTCTCTTGTTAACAAAGGTGCTGAAACTGTATGCATGGGAAGGCTCTTTTCAAGACAAGGTTCTGAAAATTCGAAATGAGGAGCTGAGAGTCTTAAAAAAAGCTGCTTATCTTAACGCCTTAAGCTCATTCTTTTGGACTTGTGCACCTGTACTCGTGAGTAAATCAGTTTGGGAATATCTGAGTAGAAATCTAATTTATTCCATCAGTTAAGTTATGTATTCCATCAGATGTTGCCTGGATAATAAAGAATGACACACTGTATTTTATCGTATGGGCCTCGCTATTTTTTTTTAATTAAAAAAATTATATGCTATATAATAAATAGAAATACAAAATCTTAATGTATTTTTTTTTGAATTAGTATTTAAATAGTATCTATTCAAGTATCAATAAAGTTTTTGATGTTTATTCTCTCAGGTATCCCTGTCTACATTTGCAGTATATGTTCTCTCATCATCTGATAATATCTTGGATGCTGAAAAAGCGTTTGTTTCTCTAGCTCTATTCAACATTCTAAGGTTTCCGCTTTCCATGGTGCCCAATGTCATAACCAACATTGTACAGGTGAGAACTTGATACAAAAAAACTTAAATTCCTTTCATTCAGATTCTTCAATAAAAACAATTTAACAAAGTCATTGATAAAAGTAAAAGAAGATTATTATTATTATTTTTTAATGATATATTTCCAGGCTAATGTCTCACTTAAAAGGATTCAAAATTTCTTGAATCACCCTGAACTTGATCCCTACTGCATTGACAAGCAAGACTCAGAAGGTTCATTTTTTTATTTCTCATTTTGTAATCTTTGTTATTAATGCTATTTTTCTCTAAGAAAATTGCATGTAGAAAAATAATTTTAATAAAATCGAGATCTTATAATTTCAGATGGGCTGGCAATTAGGCTGGAAGATGCCAATTTTTCCTGGGAAGAAGGAAATGTCACATTAACAGAGTGAGTTTTATTATACAGCAACAACCATTTGATTTTATAAAATGTATATATTAAAGTATAAAAAGCTGTAGGGACTTCTTTTATCTCATTTAGTTTGAAAAATGTAAAATGAAAGAAATCAATCTTTTTTAAATTATATTTTAGCATAAACATGAAAGTGGAAGAAGGAGAATTAGTGGCTGTTGTAGGTGCAGTGGGGACTGGTAAATCTTCTCTACTGGCAGCTATGCTGGGTGAACTGGAGAAGACAAGTGGTCATGTGTCGGTCAAGGTGTGGTATTAGTAACATTCGCTAGTGTTTTTGCTCAATTTGCGAAGTTTTGTGGCAGTTTTACATGAGGATGTGATTTTGCTATACTTTTTTGTAAAAATAATATTACTAAACTACAGATAAAAATGGTATTAAACTCAAGACGGTCTTTTGGATATTTAAAATAACCATTCTTATCCTAAAAGATGAAGTCAGTATGACAATAATAATATAAATAAATTTTCCGCAATTCTTAAAAATTCATAACCAGTTGATCGCAATAAATGGGAAATCCTTACAGGACTGAGGCGGAAGTTTACAGAAAATCTTATGGGACTTTAAACGTTAAATTATCACAATATTTTTTTCTCCTTGGACTAATGCTACTTTGAAATGATACCAAAACCTTCTATTGATGAAGTATGATTTTTCCCAGGGCTCCGTATCCTATGTAGCTCAGCAGGCTTGGATTCAGAACGCCACAGTTAAAGACAACATACTCTTCAACAAAACTCTGGATCAAGTCTACTATGATAAGGTGGTAGAGGCTTGTGCTCTGACCACAGATTTAGAGATACTGCCTGCAGGAGATCAAACGGAAATAGGAGAAAAGGTAACAGTTGTAATGGGGACTAAAGGTCTTACATTATATTATCTACATATATATGTAGATTAAAATTTGCATTTATAGTTATTTATAGTTGTGTTGAAAATTTCTTTTCTAAAAATTAGGTAAGCATTGAGTAAATGATAATATATTTGATAAAAAGATGCTTCTTAAAATCTAGTTGTAATTATTTCTTTAAAAATTTATTTCATACATTTTACATAAAATTATTAAAACAATGTAATCTTGATGTATAAATTAAAAAAAATATGTTACATCTGGATAAAAATGGTAGGGCAAACAAAAATTGCCTCACCACAAAAATTACAAAATTATTATATTTTTTTAGTCCTTTGCTGCTCTCATCCATTTTAGATAACCAATATTATTCGAAATTTGACAATGACCTCAATAGTGCTGCATACAATTATACTAAGAGGTATTTTAAACCTCCCCAGGGCATTAATTTATCTGGAGGACAGAAGCAACGAGTAGCATTGGCCAGAGCAGTTTACCAAGACACTAATGTCTACCTCTTGGATGATCCACTCTCAGCAGTAGACTCACATGTTGGAAAACATTTGTTTGATGAAGTCATTGGACCCTCGGGGATGCTCAAAGGAAAGGTACTGTTAATGTAATTTGTACTTCATTATAATGTACTAGATGCGACCCGCTGTGTAGCATACGCCGCAGACTTGCTCATAGATAGTGCAATGAACAGGGGGGGGGGAGCACGGACACTAACAGTAGCACAAAGAAATGAAAACTACCTGAGTGAACTTGGGGGGGGGGTCCGCTGACACATTGTTGGTTTCGAGACATGCGCACTGTGGGTGTTGTTACCTGCTCCACCCTGCACCACCATCACTTGCCAACCATAAACTGTGATTGGTTGACCCTAGCCAGGGTCATTCGTCATGCTTATTTGGTCACGTCTTGTACTTGTTCTGATTTCTGATAAATTATATATATAGATGATATTCACTAAATTAATATTGAATGTTATTAAAAATAAGTTATTTTTCTTTTTCTTTTAAAATAAATTTAAATTGACCTATTTCTGAATATTTTTTACTTAAAATTTTTCTTGTTGTTTTACATCTAATTCTTATTTATTTATTTTTATTTTGCAGACTCGCGTCCTTGTAACCCATGGCATAGGATTCTTGCCACAAGTTGATAAAATTATTGTGCTTGTGAAAGGTCAAGTCTCAGAAGTAGGATCCTTTTCAGAACTGATGAAACGCAATGGGGCATTTGCAGAATTTTTGCGCAACTATTTGACAGAGGAGCTGAAAGAAGAAAACAGTGTTGCTGAGGACAGTGATGGTAAGAAATGATATCTTTAGAGTCTTAAAATGTGAACTCATTTTTTCTGCCACTAATTGTCATGATAAGAAATGTAGACTTTGAGTGGAGGTCTTAAGAGAAGTTTATTATATCCTTATGTAAGTTAGTTCAATCATTTATTAAATTATCAAAAGCAAGGTAATTCAAAAGATTTTTGCTTAATTTTCAATGATCAAATTTTCAATTAAAACATGTTCCATGTTCTAAAAATCATCATGATATTTGTTAATATCCCACCCTGATTTACTTAGTTTATTTATATATAATATTAACTAATCATTTTAAAATTTCCACTAAATAAATTCATAAGGACATGTTTAGTACTTCATTTACTGTAAATTCAGTGATGTATTTTGGAAAAAGGCAGTTCCAAATATGTCAAATGTATTTTTAAATGTAGCCGAGTGGTTGGCTAAGGCAATGCACAGTATTTTAAATAGAAACAAAAAATCCCCATTTTGTTTTATGAAATATTTTTTAATTTTATCAAATGAATATTCTTAAAAGATACAAAAATAAACAAGTAAACAAATATTTTAAGGAATTATAAAGTAGCCACATTAATACAACAGGAAATTTGAAACAAAAATATCATTTAAAAAATATTCTATATGTAAGTGTTTCTGGTTCAAATAATTTTTTAATTAATAAATTTTAATTTGTATGATTTTTGTTTGGGTCATCAAAATTTTTTTTTAAAGGTTATTTTAAGACTTATAGAGTTATTTTCGACACAAAAATATTCATTTAACAGCAGTTAAATATTTCTATTACTAGACAGTGATGGTAAAATACCACCTGAAATTTAAAAAAAAGCCTCAGAAATATTTCCCTTTAAGGCTCCTTGCTACATTTCCATAATGAGAATCTCCTAAAATGTTTAATTTTATTGTTTTTTGTGTGTGTGGTAGCAATGTATGTTTTATAATTTGCTGTGGGAAAGGTGTAAACATCATTTTGTTTTTAGGTTATTCCAACTCTGCTAATGAGGGTAAGATTGCATGAAGTAACAAAGGGGTTTTACCTTTTTCAAAAACCTATATTACCTCGATGAGCTTTAATAATTTTGCTAATATTGTAAAAAGAATAATACAAAGTTGAATTGAGTCAAACTGTTAAAAGCTATCCTGTTCAGCCAAAGTCAAAATTAGTAATTTATTAAAAGTTAAAATAATTACAGTACTATACAATTTTGAAACATTTTTACTAAACCAGAGTTAGTGATAACTCATCAAAATGTTGAATTTTCTCCTTTTTAAAAGGCCATCATTGCTGTTGGTTTGCACTCATATAGCTTTTTATTATTTCTCTGTAAAACCTTAAGAAGCACTAAGTAATACAAATGTCAGTTTTAAAGATTAACTTTCTTTATTTACAAATACATTAAAAAGTTATATACAGTCGAACCCACTTACCTCGAGCTCGGTTAGCTTGACCACCCTATTATGTCGACGTTTTTTATTGGAACCGCCAAATTCTCTCTTTGTCTTAGCATTTTTTCATCGGCTAATTCGATTTTTTTAAGTCGCCGAAACCTAGTACCTCGAGCACAAAAGATGGCCAAATTTGCAACTTAACTTGGTTAGCTCGATTTTCGTCGGTTGAAAATAAAGGTTTGTATCGAGAATCGACGGTGGTTTTTATATAATTAAATAAAAAAATTAATAAATTATTATTCTTTTAAAAGTTTGTTGTTGTTGCTTTGTTACCAGTAACGTGACTGTGACACTAACACGCGCGTGACGATGAAATGAAATCATTTCTGATTAACACAGTACACACAGCCCACAGCGTGCTGTGATCAACGGTCAAGGCCACAATAGTTTTATTTATATTACAAGTTTGATTGACTGAGGACATTTGAGAACGTTCTGATAGTTAAGTAACAGATATTCTGCACGTCAAAAGCATTAAACTTAAAATAACCATATTGATTTGTTTATTTGCATTTTAAATTCGCTGATACGAAGGCAAACGCGACTGTGACACGGCGAAGCGTAAACTTTGACCTTTTAGCGCATGCGCAGACAATTATAAACTGGTAACTTATTTTTCATTAAATAAATGGAATCGAAACATGACAGAGACGTAATCAAAGTCCTTTACTTCGGCATAAATATATATACACCAAAAGCATTAAACTTAAAATAACCATATTGATTTGTTTATTTGTATTTTAAATTCGCTGATGCGACTGTGACACGGCGTAGCGTAAACTTTGACCTTTTAGCGCATGCGCAGACAATTATAAACTGGTAACTTATTTTTCATTAAATAAATGGAATCGAAACACGAAAGAGACGTAATCAAAGTCCTTTACTTCGGCATAAATATATATACATGTGTATATATATGTATATATATATATATATATAAATTCCCGATTAGTCATAACTTTTCCCGACTTTCAAGGCCGAGAATTTATTTTTAAGAATTCCCGACTTTTTCCCGTTTTCCTGAATGGGAACCATGGTTATGGTTATATTTAAATTTTAAACGGTCCTTAAAAACGAACGGTCATTACAACCTTAGACTTAGGCTTAGGAAAGAGTGAAGAAATATTAGGGTTCCGATACGATTCCGATAAATCATCCCATCACTAATTAACGCTAACTAATTAATCATGTACATAAAGAAATTTCAAGCACATGTTAATATTTTGCCGCCATATTGGTTTTCGTTTTAACTCGATCATCGGTTATGTCGACGCCATTTTTCATACCCCAACGCTGTCGACTTAAGCGGTTTCGACTGTACTCATTATTTAATAAGTAATTTGGATTTTAAGAACTTTAGATCAATAAATAAAAAGAAAATCAAGAATGTGAAAGAAAATAGAATATCAAAAGTATGAACAAAGTTTATGTAGTTTATTTATTATACCCATTTGTTAAGAAAATCTAATAATCTAGAGAGTGGAAATAAAATTATTATAATTGGTGATCTCTGCTTGCATGTGGAAAACTTAGTTATGGCTTTTATGTCACAGTGATGATTTCAAACGTTTACACATATCTTTTAAAGCACAAAAGTGGTTATGTCCCTACACAGTGGTTGGAAAGTTGTAACATAAAAAATATGCTATGTCATTAAGATTATTTCTTAGATTTATGGAACATCATTCAGATAATAAGTTGTGACACTGCTCAGGAAATTGTCACTAATTCTATCTAACTATTTTTGTGTGGCTTTTTTGGGAGATTAATCTGAAAATGATATAAGAGAAGAGAGGCTGCAATCAGATTGAGGCGGAAAGAAATGTGTCATCTAACATGTAGTAAACTCTGAAAAAGGGTGCAACAAAAATTAATGTGTCAGTAAGAAACCTTCAATCCAGAAAAATCAATAAAAACTAAAACAGCTGAAATTTTGTATCCAATATTTATCTGGCAGGACAGCTAGAAGAAGATAGTAGACCATTATTTTGTAAGAGAGTTAGTGTAAGGAAGAAAACACATCTATTTCAGCTGAGAAAAGAACTAAACATGTTATGTTAATCTTGGCTGAAGAAAGCTATTTGTCCTCTGACATGCTTCTTGTTTTGTTGTGACCTTCTACAGTTTTTACCATACGTTATTTCAAACATTTCCTTAATCTGAGAATTGTAGTCCTGTCTAAATTTCATACATATGACTTCAATAAATTTACACTTACTAAGACATAACTATTATTGTAAAAAGCAAAATTATTTATCCAGTTTTTACAAATTTCAAAATATCTTTCTAAACAAGTGCATATGGATTAAGGTGGTTGTACTCAATCAGTTATATATTTATTCTATTCACTTTGTCTTCCTCCCACATCTGTCATTTCACCATTTTTGTGATTCCAGTTTTGAAGCATGTTTTTATTAAATATTTTAATAATATCAAGGTTTCACATACATTTCATAATTCAGTGATAAAGCTATTATGTTATTTCACATACATTTCATAAAAGTTCAGTGATAAAGCTATAATGTTATTTTAGAGGAAACTTAAAATAATAATCCCTTAGAGTAAATTTTAATTTTAAAGATAGAATATTGCTTTAAATAAATATCAAATTTGGGAGATGGTTTCATCAGCACTTCTAATGAATGGGTTAAAAATGTAAGTTAAAAAACCTTTTCTTAACAACTCCTCATCTCTGCTCACAATTCTAGTCCTAGGTTTTCATACTAATGGTGATATATTAATGGTCATTAAATTAACAATAAAGTAGCTAGTTGTATTATGATCTAATTTAATTCCATCTAGTTTAGATGAATATTGAGAAAAGTTGAAGAGCTTTAAGTTGTATTTTTAGTCTGATGTGTAATCATTTATTGGAAATTTGTTATGGCTTCAGTTGTATCACCTCTCTTAATTCAATATCGGTAGCCATAAACTGAGAGTACTGTCCAGGTTACTTAACCCTTAAGATGGCAAAGCATTTATATCAATAAGCTTTGAATTTTGGAAAAAGCCGCCCTTAATAAATAATTATCGACAAATTAATTTTTAGATAACATGATTCGGCTGGAACCTCTGACTTGTTTAAACATTAATTTACTCTTGAAGGTATTATCCCTTCATCGCTGCTAAATGCTGATATATTTTGTGTGTTTATTTACTCAGTGTTGAGCAAGAGGGAAGAAATCATGTCACAACTAGAGTCTATAGTAGATGATTCCAGTGCTTTACAGAGGTAAGATACACATATTTGCTTCATTATGACGAACAGTACTACATATACTTCAATCATTAATTTCAGCCTAATTGTTGAGGTAATGTGATAATAAAGTAACATTTAAGAAAAATTTGTAAGAACTTTTTTTTAAGCTTAGTTTTGAAGATCGAAGAACAAAAAGCTGAACAATGAGCTGAACTAGCATGCACAATTGGCACTATAAAAGAAACCATCATCATCATCACCTATACTTTATAACAATAATAAATTGATAATTTATGTAGCGCTGTACCCCAGTAAGAAACAGGGCTCACAGTGCTTCACACTAAAATAATAAAACTTATAACCATCGATGCATTCAATTGTAATTGCTAATGAAATAAGAAACACCTCAGACCAAACCCTAGTGGTGGCCAAATTCAAAATAAAGCTGGCTAAGAACAGTCAGAGAAAACAAGATTTGACCTAGACAAACTTCATAATTCACAGACAAAAATGACTTCCCACTAAATCTCAAAAATTCTTTTCCTGGATTGCAACTGTTAGAAACTAAGGAAAACATTAACAAAAAATGGGATTACTTAAAATTAATTTTTTAAAGGAACACGTAATGAGGTGTCATGCCCTGCCCCAGAAAAATAAATAAATACTGGATTAGCGACAAAACATGGCAAAAAATCAAAGCAAGAAAAGATGTGAAGATAACAATAAATAAAGCAAAAGCAAGGAAACAAAATCAAGAAACCAATCAAGAATATGACAAAGTCTCCAAAGAAGTGACGAGCAAACACTTTGAAACAAACCAATCAAGAATATGACAAAGTCTCCAAAGAAGTGACGAGCAAACACTTTGAAACAATCCAATCAAGAATATCACAAAGTCTCCAAAGAAGTGACGAGCAAACACTTTGAAACAAACCAATCAAGAATATGACAAAGTCTCCAAAGAAGTGACGAGCAAACACTTTGAAACAAACCAATCAAGAATATGACAAAGTCTCCAAAGAAGTGACGAGCAAACACTTTGAAACAATCCAATCAAGAATATCACAAAGTCTCCAAAGAAGTGACGAGCAAACACTTTGAAACAAACCAATCAAGAATATGACAAAGTCTCCAAAGAAGTGACGAGCAAACACTTTGAAACAATCCAATCAAGAATATCACAAAGTCTCCAAAGAAGTGACGAGCAAACACTTTGAAACAAACCTATCAAGAATATCACAAAGTCTCCAAAGAAGTGATGAGCAAACACTTTGAAACAATCACTAGGACAACAGGCATTTGCAGACCTAAAACCAGTTAGGAAGTCAGACTACATCTGTTTCAAAATAAAATAAGAATGTTTAATCCGAAAGTGAAAGCTGTCCTTATCTATGGATCAGAAACATGGAGAGCAACATAATCTATTTATAGTGCAGACCTTTATAAACAGTTGTCTGAGCAATACATTGAAATTGAAACGATGTGACAAGATTTAAAAATACCAATCTCTTGGGAGATGTGACGAGTGAACAAACAAATCCTATAAAGAAAATGGGGAGACCCGAGAATTCATGAAGACATAGTGTGTTGGAGGAGGCAGAGAGGATAGGAAAGAGCAAGGACTTCTGGCAAAGACCATGCAAAGTGGAAGGTTTTGGCTGAGGCCCTGTGTTCCACAAGGAACTTAAAGAAAAAAATAATGATAATGATGATATCATATATTATGATATTAATTTGGGTCGCTGCTTTGACTGACATCGTAAATGCAGCACAAATATTTTCTAGTAACTTTTACTTTTGATAATTAATTATAAATGCTTTCATATTTGATGGAGGCTGTACTATAATAGATTGACAATAACATAATTAATTTAATTTCAGACAGGTGTCCATACTTAGTGAGCGTATCCGATCAGATACAGAGGTGTCAAAGGGAAGTAACACATCTCTTCCAACATCCGTAACATCTCCTCCAACATCCGTAACATCTCCATCCAGTAAAAGACATGATAAGTCAGACATTATTGAAAGTGATGAAGAGAAAAAACTCCTGCCTGACGAGCCCACGGAGAAGAAGGGAGATAAGCTGGTGCAGGCTGAAACAGCTGAGACAGGAAGGGTAATTAATAACTTATTCTTGACAGTCTCACATACTCTAATTTATACCATTGGAAAGGTTTCATTTTAGAACAAAGGGATCATTTAAGTTTATTATTCTTATAATTTACACCCAAGAAAAAATGGATCATATTCACATTGTCTATGCATTTAGGAAACATGGTCATTGGGTACCTTTAGGAAATGTGGTCATTGGGTACAAAAACATGTGACTAATTTAGTTATCAGCAATATTAGTTTTAAAAAAAATTACAGTAAAAGATTTTTTCTTAAAAAAATTTTGGGAATGTAAGATGGATCAAGCAGAGTATTTTTAATGTAAAAGAATTTATCTCCACATAAACTTTATAAACTTTCCTTGTTTTCCAGGTAAAAATGACAGTGTTCTTGGCTTATGTCAAGGCTGTAGGAGCTTTGCTCAGTGTCCTCATCTTGTTTTTCTACATCCTCTACAACTCTGCCAGCATCTACTCCAACATTTGGCTCAGCCAGTGGAGCAACGATGCAAGAAATCCAAACATTTCTGCAGATGAGGACCAGAGAAACATGAGGCTAGGGGTGTATGGTGCACTGGGTGTGATACAAGGTTGGTGTTGTGGAATACTTACTTAACTGCACCAAACGCTTTCTTTAAGGTTGACCTACTTAAATTATGCTTAAAGATGTCAAACCAATTTATGATAGTTAAATATTTGTAAATGACTCAGAGGTAAGTTGTATTTTGAGTCAGCTGAAAAATGTTTTAAATTTTAAGTGCCATAACATTTGTATGTTACTGTACTTTTTTTATTTTTTAGTTATAAGACATTAGGAATTAAATATTTGTTAAAATTGTTTATATTCTGTTTATTTATTGCATAATATGAATAACATCTTTATAAATTATATTTACTGACTCTTGTTAACCAGATTTTTTATATTTTTTTTAACCAATAAGCATCACAAATTTTTTTCAGCCTTTTTCAAAAGAAAAAAAATAATCAGAAAAGGCTTGTTGTTAAAACTGGTTAATGTTAATTTCATCTTGGTGACATTTCATAACTATACAAGAATTTTCTTCTCCAAGTTATATGTATTTAGCTACTTTACTCTCTACATAACCTCTTTCTGTAAGTGAAACCAATGAGAATTTAATTACAGCCTGTCTTTCTTTATCAAAATTCTGAAATATCCTTCTTAGCCTCTGTAATGGTATCCCGCATTATTGCTGCCAAGATATAATCTTTTTGAGAATCTTTTAGTAAATGTGAGATATGTAATACTACTTGGCTTGCTTTACGTACAAAGTGTTATAGTCTAAGGGTAAGGTTCACTTGAATAAACTCGACTCAATCCACCAGTTGAAGTTTTAAAAGTAATTTAATTCTTGAACTTAAAAATAAAATTTACAATTTATGGACAATAACATGATGCTAGGAAATATGTCAGTCTCAACACAACCATTCACAATAATAAGAGAGCTCTCCATATCAGTGCCTATCAATATTTATACAAGTGCTATAGAATGTACAAGATAAAGAAATTTTTTATTGTATCTAGAATTTTAGAGAATAAGTGCAAAAACTTGAAGTGCATTCTAGTAAAGTTTTATAGGTTTCACAAAGTACTATATAATCTCTACATCAAAGTGTAATTTAAATTTAACTCATGAGACCTTTCAAATGCAATGAAACATAAAATGTAACATGCATATAATAAAAGAAACATAAATAGAAGAATAAAATTTAAATATTACACAGATATTTAGATTGGCTATGCTATCTTTTAGAGAATGTAAATATTGAGATTTAAAAAATATTTTTATGGTGACTTCAAGACTTAAGTGATCCCAGCTCTATCACGATCCACTGTGGTCATCCCTCATTCATGTCATAGATTATTTATAACCACACAAACAGGCTTTGGAATGATTTGTGCCATTACTGGAATCAGATTTGCTTGTATCCTTGCTGGTGACACATTTCACAAGAAGATGCTCTCAACAATTCTGGCCTCGCCGCTAGAGTTTTTCGAATGCACTCCACAGGGAAGAATTTTAAATCGTCTGGGCTCAGATCTGAATGTGCTTGAGGTTTCCCTCCCCCAGTTCTTGCACTCCTGGCTCCATTCAGTTTTGGTGGTTATAGGAATACCTATAGTGATTGGCTTGGGAACTCCGTGGTTCCTTGTCACTCTGACTCCAATGACTGTCATTTATTTCTTTGTGCAGGTGACTTATTTTTTAAAATTTTATAATAATTACAGGTGCTTTGCTAGATTCCTTACTGTTACACCATTGCAGCTAAACTATAAAATTACTTTACATAGTCTTAGTGTAATGTAACTATTTTATGAATTCATCTGTAAACTTATAGAAGGCAATTTAGCAGTTTCACTTTAATGACATAAATGTTTCCTCTGTAAAAATCTTATTCATAATTATTTAAAATTTGTACTATTCTTTGTCCAAGAATGAATATGAGTGTATTATAAGTAAGTTTGAGCTAATACCAAGGGCCAAAAGAAATATTTGCACCTAGAATGGTGGTTTTTATAGTATTTTTTTTGAGTCTACATCATGTTCAATAAAGTGAGGGGATGGGCCTGTTAAGCTTACATATATAGAATAAATATTAAGACACATTAATTAATTAATTAAAATACAATAGGTGCAACAAACAGATGAGGCTTCACACATCAACTATAAGTATAACTGTTTTCAAAAATCAAACTTAATTTAAAGGAAAAAAAAATTATTGAAAAAACTTTTTAATATGCACCATATCTGAAGTCTTACACTATCAATTTATTGATTTAGGTTAACAGTATGCAAACATGACAAACATAATTAAATATTTCAATGACTATACTATAATCAGGTCTTTTTGCTTATCAAACAAATCAGCATGTAGACTTTTTATAAATCTTATAAAGCTCAAGTGAAATTTTTCTCAAGACAAAATAAATCTTTGTTTATGGTCTTTACAAAATAAAGGATTTTAAATGGCCTTTCCTAGCTTTGTATTGTTTTGAAAACCACTTTAAAGGGACAAAATGGACATGCTGTTGCTTGAACTCACACCCTGGAAAATATATTTGTATAAATCATTTGGTCTTCCCTCTCTGAATTTTTACTTTTTAATATTCTTCTTACTTCTATTATTCTTGTTTTCTTATGTTTAACATTTTATATTTATGAAAATATTTATAGACTTTATAAAAGCAATAAAAACCATGATATTAGAGCAATAATTGACTAGATATGTGCAACACATGTGTTGGAAATACTTCTCCTTTGTGACCACAGGTGCCCTTGTCATGATTTGTGCTTTTGCTACAGCCATTGGTGGGCTCGCAGCATCAGATACAATATTTGCTCAGTTTCTGGCCAGCCTACTGAATAGTCCTCTCAGTTTCTTTGAGGGGCGTGCGCTTGGCGTCATCTTGAACCTGTGTTCTGACGACATGGCAGAGCTGGACTATGTGGTCCACTTCAGTGTGCGGTCCTATCTCATGGGCCTTATGTCAGCTGCTGGCACAGCTTTTGTCATCGCGTACAGCACACCATGGGCTCTGCTGACCCTGCCCTTCCTTGGCCTCATTTACTGGGCTGTGCAGGTAGATACAAATAAAGTTTGCAGGGGACCATGTCCCTGCTCACAGCATGGCTCTGCTACATTTATAAATAGATGTCATCTTCCTCACACCCAATGCCAATATACATGAATGCCATTGTTAGCTGTGAACCAAGTGTTGACTGGCGTAAGACAGATCAAATGAATGCCATTGTTAGCTGTGAACCAAGTGTTGACTGGAGTAAGACAGATCAAATGAATGCCATTGTTAGCTGTGAACCAAGTGTTGACTGGAGTAAGACAGATCAAATGAATGCCATTGTTAGCTGTGAACCAAGTGTTGACTGGAGTAAGACAAATCAAATGTTAGCTTCTCTGACAAGATACTGTTCACACTACAATAGCTCTCATTTTTTTTAATGTCTGTTTGATTTCTTGTATGTCATCTGTGCCTGCTAGTGTTGTAATTTCCAGTAGCCTTAAAATAAACAAGAGACCATTCAAAATTCAGACCAATTGATTCAGCGTAACCTTGACATTTTCTTATTAATATACATACAGCTTAAATAAAGTTAATAATTGAAACTTACCTTTATTTTAATGACAAAAGGAACACTGCATGAAACTAATGTTGACAATGATGATATTTGAAGTCCACTTATCTAGTCATTTACCTATGGTTCTATACAATTTCTAACTGTACATAATTATAAATCAATTTAAGTCATATTTTATATCTTCTTATTGAAAATGTGTAATGACCTGATTAAATCCAATATATTAGCCCCAGTATCCATCACTCGATCATTTCTTCCCCGAATTAACCCCTTGCTCCGTGCTTACTCTCTTACTTCCCACAATGCTCTGCGCACTGTTACAGCTGACAAATATTTAAAAATATTCATACATCATTGTTGCCTAACTAAAGTGGATATCTTAAATACCTGTATAATCTGAAACTGGGTTTTAACCATTTATTATTTGTAGAATTTATGCATGCTCTTTAGGTCTAACACATGGCTCCACCAAAGGTTTGTGTTTATAGAAGGTATTTTTAACAAACTGAAGCTTTGCTCAACTTCTAAAGAAATGTTGGTGAAAACAATTGATTAAAAACATTGCTTCCCGCAGGGAGACATGTATAAAACAAGTTTATAATTTAAAGCTTAATTTTTATGATATGTTGAAGTTAATGCAACTTGATTATTATCATATTAATTGTTTGTTGATTTTCACGATGTTCTCATCTGTATGTTCCTTGCTTGAGGCAACTATTTTAAACATTTCATATGTTTATTATTAGGATTCAGCCATGTCATAACACTGTATGCTCATTTTTCAACTGGTTTGCCAATGATTGAAGTCAGTGCCCTGACCATTTACTGAACAACCCTCTAGGTCTCTTTATCTTCATCACGGCATTGATGCGCTTGCTGGGTGGAATACAGGCCACCAAGATTCTCCACAGTGGATTGTTAGCAAATGTTGTACGCAGCCCAATGACCTTCTTCGACACAACACCCTCCGGACGCATCGTCAACCGTTTCAGCAAGGACGTGGACACACTGGACACTGTCATCCCCATGATAGTGGGCATGTTCTTGATGTGTGTGTTCCAGACGGTGTCCACTCTTCTGGTCATCACCATCTCCACCCCGATGTTCCTCACCTGTATTGTGCCTTTACTTATTTTCTACTACTTTGTACAGGTACATAACTCTGACCGTTCTGGATTCATTGTGCTTAATGTGTTATGTGTCTGTTCACATGGGCCCCAGTTCTTGTTGTTGATTATATAGTTTATCTGTTTACATGGGCCCCAGTTGTTTTAGATTATGTAGTCTTAACTCTTTAGGATAGATCAGTACAAGAGCCCTGCATAGTTATTTTTTCCTTCATCTTCAGTCTAAGCTGTGAATGAACCCATACATTAGTACCAACTGCACACAACTATTCATAAAATAAACAATCTTTAAAAGTTATTTCACAATCCAGAGTGAAACAGATGAGTTTCAGCTTTATGTTGCTATCTATTTTAAACTATAGTCCTTTTGACATACAACTTTATTTTATTTTAAACTATAGTCCTTTTGACATACAACTTTATTTTTCAATAGGGAAAAAAAAAGTGTATTGTTTTATTCACATGGCCTTTTTGTTAGCACAAATTTCACGAAATATTTTTAAAAATTGAACAATTTTTATAATGCTTTCAATTTTTATTTAAACTAATTTAGGGCATAACCGAGTAGACAATTTCCACCGAGTACCGAGTCCGAGTATTTGGATGTACTATTTGCCGGATCCGGATACGAACCGAGTAGTAGCTGCGACTTAGGAGAGTACCATTTCTTTCATCATCATAAGTGCAAAGCCAAAACTGTTCGATGTTTTCATATAATCTAAATTCTAAAATAGCTAAATAATGTTTTACCTGTTATAACTTAATAATTAATTCATATTTTTAGTTTGTAGGAGGAAATTTGACAACTTTACACAAACAGTCAAAATGGCCGACTTCCATTGCAGTCGGACGGAAGTATATACAGTATATTAGTATAATGGCCATCTTTTGAAAGAAAGTTAGACTATGCGTGACCCAGTAACAACTGGTTACGTCACCTGCGGAATGCTACTGAAATTATCGTGTCTTCTTTGCCAGCTGTTCAGTATTTATTGAATTCCATTTTCTTATTTTTTATTTTTTAGCTATTTGCGTGTGTAATATTTGCCGAGGCGAATACTTCCGGATATTACCGAAAATCGTAATATTCGGCCGAGGCGAATGTCCGAGGCAATTTCCGGTTATGCCCTAAACTAATTCAAAGAATCTATTTTACTTTGACTGGACCAATGTTTTCTTTTGTTGCTACAAGCACTGATATGTTTCTTAATGGATGTTATTTGTAGTTTTTATGTCTCTAGTATATTTTATATTGTAAACGGTTTTCTGTATTGGTGTTTGTATGGCTGTTTTCATTAAAAGCTAGTCTAATGAAAGCTATGTTGTATTTGAAGTGGTTTAAACTTATATGATTATGCAAGTTTCATTCATATTTTCTCCTTGGATTAATTGACATAATTCACCAAATTATTATACAAACACTATTAGAAGGAAGTGTTTTCTTTGTTAACTTTATTTGTTTTTGGTGGTACATGTATTATCATCCAAATCCCTAAATTACTTAAAATCATTTATATTCGTGCATGTTTAGCTAATCCTGCATTTATAAAGCCTTTTGAATAAACTCATGGATTAATTTATATCCTGGAATGATACACATAAACTTTATAAATTCTTGTCAGAATCATATTTTTGTTTGTTTTTCACTTTGCAATATCGTTCAGAAGTCTGTTTTGGAGATGTTGATAATGTTGAAGCTCACTTATGTTTTATGCATTGTGATACTTTATTATAGCTTTGACTAACCTATGATATTGGCTTGCATTGGGCATGTGTTTGCTCTTGTTGACTGTCTATTGCTATTTTAATATGATAACATCAGCTTCAAGATGCTACCGCTGACAGCAATATGGATGGGATGTTATGTTTCATTTGATCATCTATTAGAGTCAATAACATCATTTGTATTTTACTTTTTGCAGGAGGTATTCTTATCCGGCAATCTAATGAATCATTTACTCGACATATTTAAAAACATGCTTTGTTTCAGATCTTGTTGAAAAAAGAAATGTTCTTTTCAATCCAGCATTTCACAATAATTTATTGAATGGAATTTTGAAATCTATTTCATTTCACCTTTCTCTTGATGATGTTAGGTCCACCTTTCTTATTACATAAATATTGGTCTAAAAGATCATAATTTATCAGACCAGTAGATGGACTATGCACATCGATGTGTTAATCGTAAGTCTATTTGAGGAAAGCTTGAGGCTGTCTATTAACACAATAAAGTATGAAATAAAACAAGAACCCACATTGAAATATTTGTAGGAATCTTTATCCTGACCTCCCAAGCCATCGCCGCAATCGGAGCATCCAAAGCATCAAGGAGTCTTCACATGGGTCTGCTGTTTGCCATCATCCGACAGCCGGTCAGTTTCTTTGACACGACCCCCCTCGGCCGAGTGGTCAATAGGTTCAGCAAGGATGTTGACACAGTGGACATGGTCATCCCCTCGGTGATACTCATGTTGATGGGTACAATGATGTCGGCGTCTGCCACTCTGGTGGTCATTTCCATTTCAACCCCTTTGTTCCTGGCTGTCATAGTGCCACTAGCTGTCATCTATTATTTCGTTCAGGTATTCAGGACTTCTAAAAATACTTGCATTGGATATAGTAACTAATATCAACTCTCTGATTCTTTGATAAGATCTGAAAAAAAGTTTGGAGTACTGGAGAGGGTGGGGGTGGGAGCTATTCTTGTGTGATGGTGTTTTAATTTAAAAAAAAATTATTTCCATAAAATAATTTACTGTTGGTTGTTTGAAAAATGTCAAAAATATAATGACCATGTTGGTCTTTTGAGACATTTCATTTTGACATGCTAGCTTATTTTATTTTGTTGAAATGACTTGAGATGATGCTAATTTTGACTTCAAAATCTCATTTTGATTAATAAATGATCTGAGATTTAAAAAGAAAATTGATTCAGTGAAATAAACTATCAAAGAGACAGCAAAGCCCAGTAGTTAAATGTCAATGGGGAAGTAGAGGGCCTTTTAGTTTCAATTCACTTATGTGTTTTTGAGCTGTCATTTGAGTGTGGCTTAAGAATGGTGGTCTTTAAGGTAATGCATGAGTTATTTGTTCACAGACAATGGCATATTATTTTTGTAGCATGAAATCAGAGCACACACATATACATAATGTTTTTTTTTAAATCTTGCATTAGAGAATATCATAACAAATGTAGTGTATTTATTTTTCCTTTCTAGAAATGTTTTGCTTCTCTTTGCTAATTTCTCGATTAATCGTTACAAATTTTAATAGATTAAAATTATTTTAAGCGATAAAAATTCGATTGAAATTTAAGAAAATATTTCTAAATTTTTGTTTCAATTCATTAATAAATAATTAATTATCATTTTTATGTTACCTACAAACTTTTCCCGCGTATTATAATAAATTTATTTAGAAGTGCATACGTGAACAAACATGGCGAAAAATGACGGGAAATAACTCATTAAAACAAAAAATGTCAATTACCTGTTTTTGTTATTTCCCTTGAGGTTTTCAGTTGTATCTATATATGTGTTGAAATTAATGGTTAATTAATAGATAAACTTTACAGGTAAATCGAACAAAAAAAATGTAATTGTTACCAGCCCTAATATATATATATATATGATTATTTCATCTACTGTGATAAGCTCATTGATGTATAGCAAAGAACAGACCATCAATCAATGATTTGATATTTTCAAATGTTGACAGCGAGAGTCAAGGCCAACTTGATTGGAAAATAAACAAAATATTCTGATATTTCATAGCACACTTTAATGGTTTTTAGTTTTTAGAACTTCATTTATTCATAATGTTATTTGCTATTCATCATAGTACTTTGGCCAAAATTGTTTGTAAACAGGAATGAATGACTGTTACACTTAGACCAAAGGTTCAATTAAAACTTGTCTACATATTTTATCAGGAAACAAAACTTTCTTTTTTTTTCCTACTCATATTTCTGTTGTATGTTGTTAATTGGTATACATTGGCTCCTCACACTGTATTAAATTAATCCTATTTGATTTTCTTACTTAGTTCTTTTCTTTGTCAGCTTAAAATATTTAACCAATTATTGTAATACGTGAGCTTATGATTTCATTGTGTTTAGAATTTGTGATTTCTTGGATACTGGTATACACATAATTTATCATTCAAAATAACCATTTAAAATACAGTGGAACCTCGGTGTGTGTCATTTTGACTCATACGAACCTTCCATCAATGATGTCACTCACATAGGGGGGGAGGAAAGCATGCAACTTTAAATAAAAGTTCAACTTAAATCTTTGATTGCTTACAATTTACTTAATGACGTTTAATGGCTAAACTCATGTCACGGTATATGAGGGCAGCCTTAAACTTGGCTAAATACCTACTTAAATTACAACCAAGTGATTTGAAACAGCTAATTTCCAAATAAGAAATACAACTTTTATTGCGGGAGGGGCTACGTTTTTTGTGACGAGGGGGGTGTGAATCGTCAGAATTCACGTGACGTCATTTATGGACAACCCCATAAAAGTTCTAGCACGCAGGTTGTATTCCAATCAAGGGTTGTATACTAAGCAATATGTTTCGCGTCCAAACAGGTCGTATACCGAGCTAGCACTGTATCACCATCAGCTTATTTTTAGTTTTTAAAAAAAAATGTATTGGAATGTGTTATGGAAAATTGCTTTGATTTGTTCTCTTTCAGGAAATGAAAAGTGTTGCTATGATCAGCCAAAGCTATTTATATTGCATGAGAGCTTTATATTACATATTTATTGTTTTATCACCTAAATTTTTCAAATTTTCACTAAATTTTGAAAGGTTTACATAATATCAGCTGTAAGTAATTTGTACAGCACAAATTTGTAAGTCTCAAATCAAACAAGTCATTTAGGTATCTGTTCATTTGTTTTCTTGGATTTAATACTTAGTTAATACTCAAAACAGTTTTTACTGGTAACAGAAATTATTGAAATGTTTCATCTCTTTAACATTTTTAGGGAGATGTCAGCATTGTCTGAAAGACAAACAATTTCATTGGTTTGTTTAGCACAACCCTCTCCCTTCCCCTGTTTATGACCCTCCCTGAAATATATGTTTGAAATGAAAGAAATAATCCTCAAAAATACTGACTTAGCATCTTGGATGGATATAACAATGTCTTATTTTAAAGTAATCAAATAATCTTTTGAATCTGGTCTGATTATTATAATTATAAATGTGTTTTTATTTATAAAATTATGTTTTATTATAAAGAAGAAGAAGAAAAAAATGTAAATCCTCTTTTCCTGAACATAAAAATAAATATTTGACATAACTATTTGCAATTTTTATTTGCCAGGATAGTTTAAGTTGATTCTTTCCATATTGACTATTCATCACTCTTATTATATTCCCATGGTTAATCAGTATATATATATTTTTAAGTTTACAATGACTGTTAACCTTGTTGTAATAAATGAAATGTGTACATGATACTCAGTACCTGCAGTAAAAACATTATTTTATTATAAATACATTTTTAAAAAAAATTTACATAAAGAAATTTTGTTGTTGAAAAAAACTAAAAATTAATGTCTAGTTTTACTCATATTAAGAAAACAAGTTTCAATGCTTGAATTGTGTGAAAGTTAACTATGATAAATTGAATTGCGTGAAAGTTAACTATGATAATTTGAATTGTGTGAAAGTTAACTATGATAATTTGAATTGTGTGAAAGTTAACTATGATAATTTGAATTGTGTGAAAGTTAACTATGATAATTTGAATTGTGTGAAAGTTAACTATGATAATTTGAATTGTGTGAAAGTTAACTATGATAATTAAGAATATTTTAGTCTCACTGCTTTTATATCCATGGTGCTTAATTTGCTTTTTATTAACCTTTAACATATTTGCTTGCACCCATTTCTCTTGCTTTCTATACCCTGCTTGTTTAAGATTTAATGAGAATGTTATTGATAACAGCATTCTAACAATCTTCTAACAGAAAAGATATTCAGTTAGTTGTGAACATTTAATATTGTTTTGCTACTAATAAATTTTATTTCGTATGAGTGGCTCATCCCCTAACTGCAAATTTAATTTAACAGCACTTTAATTCTCATTTAAAACTGATGCTGCATTAAGAAGTATAATAATTTAATACATAGTGATAAATTAAACATCCCAAATAAAAGACTTTTAAAAACTAGAAGTAAATATATTTAGTTGAAATGCTACAAGACAATGTTATAAAGATGTTCATGAGGCTGTAACACTTGTAACAATTTTAACTCGTTATCACAATTTTGTTTTCACTCATTCAATAACATCAACTTTTCCCAGAGATTTTACGTAGCTACATCCCGACAACTGAAACGCCTCGAGTCCATAAGTAGGTCACCAATCTACTCCCATTTTGGTGAGACCATAACAGGAGCCATGACCATCAGGGCATTTGGTCAGGAAGACCTCTTCATCAAAGAATCTCAGACTAAAGTGGACAATAATCAGATTTGCTATTACCCTAGTATTGTGTCCAACAGGTCAGTAGTCAGATAGATAGTAATCAGATAGATAGTACTCAGATAGATAGTAGTCAGATAGATAGTAGTCAGGTAGATAGTAGTCAGATAGATAGTAGTCAGGTAGATAGTAGTCAGGTAGATAGTAGTCAGATAGATAGTAGTCAGGTAGATAGTAGTCAGGTAGATAGTAGTCAGGTAGATAGTAGTCAGGTAGATTGTAGCCAGATAGATAGTAGCCAGATAGATAGTAGTCAGATAGATAGTAGTCAGGTAGATTGTAGCCAGATAGATAGTAGCCAGATAGATAGTAGTCGGATAGATAGTAGTCAGGTAGATAGTAGCCAGATAGATAGTAGTCAGATAGATAGTAGTCAGGTAGATAGTAGTCAGGTAGATAGTAGTCAGGTAGATAGTAGCCAGATAAATACTAGTCAGATAGATAGTAGTGGAACAGATACTAGTCAGATAGTTAGTAGTTAGATAGATATTTTAATCATTAGAAATCATTTTTTTTTCAACCATGTTTAATTTTGTTACATGGTAAAGACTAACTTTAGGAAATCAGAAATATTGCAATACTAAATTTTTCCACAGGCTTTAATGCTTATTTTTTGTTTTTGTGAGTTTATATTTTAATATGCTACTTTTGTTAGGTTATGCAATGTTAAAAAAAATAATTTATAAAAAATGTAACACATTGCCATGGAAAACCTTTTTTTAAAAATATTTTATAAATAAGTTAAGTGTGTTTTCTTTAGTTCCAAAACATTTTAAGTTATCTTGATGAGGATTTATTGTATGGACTTTGATGAATCTCAAATTTAAGATGGCTGGCTATTCGCCTGGAGATAGTGGGAAATTTCATCATCTTTTTTGCATCACTCTTTGCTGTGATTGGTCGAGATGATCTGAGTCCTGGCATTGTGGGCCTGTCTATTACCTACGCCATGAATGTGAGCAAATGTTGATATTCTTAATTTACACCACTGTTTATCTTGAATAATGTTAAATTAAAAAAAAATATGATTCTCTTGTCTCTTCAAGTTAACATTAATTGTGCAATTAATCTGATAAAATGAGAGCCAGGAATTATATAACGTAATTGTCTGATTAAGCTGAGAGCCAGAAATGATATTATCATGAAACTGCCTTCAGGTAACACAAACACTCAACTGGCTGGTGCGTATGACGTGTGAGTTAGAAACCAACATCGTAGCTGTGGAGAGAATCAAAGAGTACACAGAGACCCCAACTGAGGTATTGAACACAATTCTCTATCAAAACTTTGTCAGCAATGTTTGGCATGAAATCAACTACTCATATGGTCATATAACACAATTCTCTATCAAAACTTTGTCAGCAATGTTTGGCATGAAATCAACTACTCATATGGTCATATAACACAATTCTCTATCAAAACTTTGTCAGCAATACATAGCATGAAATCAACTACTCATATGGTCATATAACACAATTCTCTATCAAAACTTTGTCAGCAATGCATAGCATGAAATCAACTACTCATATGGTCATATAACACAATTCTCTATCAAAACTTTGTCAGCAATGCTTGGCATGAAATCAACTACTCATATGGTCATATAACACAATTCTCTATCAAAACTTTGTCAGCAATGCATAGCATGAAATCAACTACTCATATGGTCATATAACACAATTCTCTATCAAAAATTTGTCAGCAATGCTTGGCATGAAATCAACTACTCATATGGTCATATAACACAATTCTCTATCAAAACTTTGTCAGCAATGCTTAGCATGAAATCAACTACTCATATGGTCATATAACACAATTCTCTATCAAAACTTTGTCAGCAATGCATAGCATGAAATCACCTGTTCATATAGTTATATATCTTCCATAATGTCAAGTTTGCAATTATAATTGATCGTCAGGTTAGCAATTATAATCCATTATCCAGTTAGCAATTATAATCCATTATCCAGTTTTCTGTCTTACCATGAACTCTGTGATCTACTGCTAAAATTTGATTTGCCAATTTTAACATTTATCTTTATGATATATTTTTGTAAAGTCTTCCTTTCTAAAATACTGTTTGCCATTCCTTATAATTATAATATTCATCGGCATCATACAGCAGTAAGAATGTGTGCCAGACAAATATTAATTTTGAATCCCTGAGAATCAATAAAAACTATTTTGGATTTTAAAAATTTTTAGTGTGAAAAATTTTCCACTTTCTAATATAAATCTTCAATAGGAGAGGGATTTTACCCTGCAATATTATTTACTAGAGGGAAAAATTTTGATAAATGTAAAAATAAGGCTAATTTAATAAAACTCTTGCCTAAATTGACCAGGCTGCTTGGGTCATTGAAAACAATCGTCCAAGCCCAGAGTGGCCAGATAAAGGTGTTGTTGAGTTCAAGGATTACAAGTTCCGTTACAGAGAAGGCCTTGACCTTGTGCTCAAGGGCATTAACTGTACTATACAACCAGGGGAGAAGGTAGGCAGTCATTTATTTAATTTAATGTTTCTCAAACTATGCTTTCTTGAAAACTTAAGAATATTTAATTAACTATTGAATGGTAAAAGAATTATATGGAATAAGTTTCAGTATTAAGACATTTATTTTGATAACTCAAATGTTGGCAATCTTCTACTGTTGGCGTCAAAGTGTTTTCAATATTGTTCATGTGTTGATCTTCTGTTCATTTTATAACACCAGTTGGATTCAAAGTGTTTTCAATATTGTTCATATGTGTTTGATCTTCTGTTCATATTATAACACCAGTTGGATTCAAAGTGTTTTCAATATTGTTCATATGTGTTTGATCTTCTGTTTATATGTGTTTGATCTTCTGTTCATATGTGTTGATCTTCTGTTCATATGTGTTGATCTTCTGTTCATATTATAACACCCGCCACAGGTGGGGATCATTGGTCGCACTGGAGCAGGGAAGTCATCCCTGACCTTGGCCTTGTTCCGAATCATTGAGGCAGCGGAGGGAACCATAACTGTGGATGGTATTAACATTGCTACTATTGGGCTCCATGATCTGCGCTCCAAGCTCACCATCATCCCTCAGGTACATATTGTTTACCATCATCCCTCAGGTACATATTGTTTACCATCATCCCTCAGGTACATATTGTTTACCATCATCCCTCAGGTACATATTGTTTACCATCATCCCTCAGGTACATATTGTTTACCATCATCCCTCAGGTACATATTGTTTACCATCATCCCTCAGGTACATATTGTTTACCATCATCCCTCAGGTACATATTGTTTACCATCATCCCTCAGGTACATATTGTTTACCATCATCCCTCAGGTACATATTGTTTACCATCATCCCTCAGGTACATATTGTTTACCATCATCCCTCAGGTACATATTGTTTACCATCATCCCTCAGGTACATATTGTTTACCATCATCCCTCAGGTACATATTGTTTACCATCATCCCTCAGGTACATATTGTTTACCATCATCCCTCAGGTACATATTGTTTACCATCATCCCTCAGGTACATATTGTTTACCATCATACCTCAGGTACATATTGTTTACCATCATCCTTCAGGTACATATTATTTACCATCATCCCTCAGGTACATATTGTTTACCATCATCTCTCAGGTACATATTGTTTACCATCATCTCTCAGGTACATATTGTTTACCATCATCCTTCAGGTACATATTATTTACCATCATCCCTCAGGTACATATTGTTTACCATCATCCCTCAGGTACATACTGTTTACCATCATCCCTCAGGTACATATTGTTTACCATCATCCCTCAGGTACATATTATTTACCATCATCCCTCAGGTACCTATTATTTACAATCATCCCTCAGGTACCTATTATTTACCATCATCCCTCAGGTACCTGTTCTGATATTGTTGGCTACAGGTGGACAACTTAACTATTTTGTAAACAGTTATCAAAAAGCCATTATTTATATGAATAATTTTTTAAAGAAAAATTTGTATTTTAAAAAAAATGGTTTTGTTCAAAGTTCATGACTATTTCCTATATAACCAACTAAATATTTTTTCTTCTTAATAATTTCGTTGAAAGTGATTTATGGCAAAAGACGACTTCTTAGCTGCCGAATAAATCCTTAGCTGCCGAATAAATCCTTAGCTGATTTTTCTGTTGTATTTACAGGACCCAGTCCTTTTCTCTGGTACATTGAGGATGAACCTTGACCCATTCGAGTCCCACACTGACGACCAGGTGTGGTCTGCACTAGAGCATGCTCATCTCAAAACTTTTGTTTCTGGTCTGGAGAAAGGTCTTCTGTTTGAATGTTCAGAGGGAGGAGAAAATCTCAGGTACCAGTACACGTTTACATTACATGTTTACTGTACACGTTTACAGTACACGTTTACAGTATACATTTACATTACATGTTTACAGTACATGTTTACAGTACACGTTTACAGTACAAGTTTACATTACATTTTTACAGTACACATTTACAGTATACGTTTACATTACATGTTTACAGTACACGTTTACAGCACTTGTTTACAGCACACTTTCACAGTACACGTTTACGGTACAGGTTTGCAGTATACGTTTACATTACATGTTTACAGTACACGTTTACAGTACAAGTTTACATTACATTTTTACAGTACACATTTACAGTATACGTTTACATTACATGTTTACAGTACACGTTTACAGCACTTGTTTACAGCACACTTTCACAGTACACGTTTACGGTACAGGTTTGCAGTACACATTTACAGTACAAGTTTTTATGAATCACAAATATTACTAGATTTGAAAATCTTGTTATGGATAAATTGGTATTTCGGAGTTCTACAGTGGGATTTATATTAGAGATGTAATATTTAGATTTTTTTAATGATTGGCTGGACAGCCAAGTCAATTGTGCACTCGCCTCACAAGCTTCACAAAACTTGAGGTCATGGGATCTAGCCCACGCTAAACCTAAATAAAATGACGAATGACTATTGCTAAAAAATCCAACGCTGACTTGGAGAGGAGATGGGCGCCGCCAAGTCTACCAATCCCTGAGAAAGTTCTAATGGAAACATTAGAACCCCTTAGACCACGCTGTCATGTGTTGATTTAAGTGCTTTATTTTGGATGTTGTCCAAGTTATTTCTGTATGCCTGTGGATGTTGTCCAAGTTATTTCTGTATGCCTGTGGATGTTGTCCAAGTTATTTCTGTATGCCTGTGGATGTTGTCCAAGTTATTTCTGTATGCCTGTGGATGTTGTCCAAGTTATTTCTGTATGCCTGTGGATGTTGTCCAAGTTATTTCTGTATGCCTGTGGATGTTGTCCAAGTTATTTCTGTATGCCTGTGGATGTTGTCCAAGTTATTTCTGTATGCCTGTGGATGTTGTCCAAGTTATTTCTGTATGCCTGTGGATGTTGTCCAAGTTATTTCTGTATGCCTGTGGATGTTGTCCAAGTTATTTCTGTATGCCTGTGGATGTTGTCCAAGTTATTTCTGTATGCCTGTGGATGTTGTCCAAGTTATTTCTGTATGCCTGTGGATGTTGTCCAAGTTATTTCTGTATGCCTGTGGATGTTGTCCAAGTTATTTCTGTATGCCTGTGGATGTTGTCCAAGTTATTTCTGTATGCCTGTGGATGTTGTCCAAGTTATTTCTGTATGCCTGTGGATGTTGTCCAAGTTATTTCTGTATGCCTGTGGATGTTGTCCAAGTTATTTCTGTATGCCTGTGGATGTTGTCCAAGTTATTTCTGTATGCCTGTGGATGTTGTCCAAGTTATTTCTGTATGCCTGTGGATGTTGTCCAAGTTATTTCTGTATGCCTGTGGATGTTGTCCAAGTTATTTCTGTATGCCTGTGGATGTTGTCCAAGTTATTTCTGTATGCCTGTGGATGTTGTCCAAGTTATTTCTGTATGCCTGTGGATGTTGTCCAAGTTATTTCTGTATGCCTGTGGATGTTGTCCAAGTTATTTCTGTATGCCTGTGGATGTTGTCCAAGTTATTTCTGTATGCCTGTGGATGTTGTCCAAGTTATTTCTGTATGCCTGTGGATGTTGTCCAAGTTATTTCTGTATGCCTGTGGATGTTGTCCAAGTTATTTCTGTATGCCTGTGGATGTTGTCCAAGTTATTTCTGTATGCCTGTGGATGTTGTCCAAGTTATTTCTGTATGCCTGTGGATGTTGTCCAAGTTATTTCTGTATGCCTGTGGATGTTGTCCAAGTTATTTCTGTATGCCTGTGGATGTTGTCCAAGTTATTTCTGTATGCCTGTGGATGTTGTCCAAGTTATTTCTGTATGCCTGTGGATGTTGTCCAAGTTATTTCTGTATGCCTGTGGATGTTGTCCAAGTTATTTCTGTATGCCTGTGGATGTTGTCCAAGTTATTTCTGTATGCCTGTGGATGTTGTCCAAGTTATTTCTGTATGCCTGTGGATGTTGTCCAAGTTATTTCTGTATGCCTGTGGATGTTGTCCAAGTTATTTCTGTATGCCTGTGGATGTTGTCCAAGTTATTTCTGTATGCCTGTGGATGTTGTCCAAGTTATTTCTGTATGCCTGTGGATGTTGTCCAAGTTATTTCTGTATGCCTGTGGATGTTGTCCAAGTTATTTCTGTATGCCTGTGGATGTTGTCCAAGTTATTTCTGTATGCCTGTGGATGTTGTCCAAGTTATTTCTGTATGCCTGTGGATGTTGTCCAAGTTATTTCTGTATGCCTGTGGTAGATGATTTGATAATTTTTAAAATTGTTGATCAGTGTTGGCCAGCGACAGTTGGTGTGTCTGGCAAGGGCACTTCTTAGAAAAACTCAGGTTTTGATACTGGATGAAGCTACAGCAGCTGTGGATTTGGAGACAGATGATCTTATTCAGGCTACCATCCGTAGTGAGTTTGCTAAGTGTACGGTTCTGACCATAGCACACAGACTCAACACAATTATGGACTATACAAGGTAAGTTGCATGCTAGAATATCTGTGTTTGACTTTTTATTTTTTTTAGCAAGATTATAGGTAACAAAGAATTAAATAAAAACATAATTTGTAAATAATTATAAAAACCAGGAAGTTAACTCATTCTCCCCTGATCAGGCTAAATGTGTCATTGGTGAGTCATCCAGATTAGCAACATCATTTCTCATTTTTAGTTAAAAATAACGTCGAAAACCTGCTTTCCGTGGGACTCTGGCAATCGCGTGATTCTGTGTGATTTCAATATATAACAAAAATTGTAAATTTGTGTCTTGTTTCACTTTCAGTCCATGTGTTATGGTGCATTTATATTTTGCATATGTTCATATAATAACCCCCTTTCCAGTCCATGACGGACGGACTATGCGGCAAGTGAAGTAGCGTTCACAAGTTTTATTTAGCCACCACTAACGAGCAAGGGATTGTGTGGCTAGCACAATGCCCCGGGGGCCTTGCCAGCACCGAGAATAGAACCCGTGACATTCTTCTGTCTCGCTTCGGCAGTCCAGCGCGCTACCGCTAGACTACCGCAGCCCACGCATATGTTCATCAAAGTGCAGGAAATCGCTTTATCAGTCATATTTTAAAAAAATTTTTGCTGCGAATTTGACATTAATTTAAACATAATCCATTTCTTGATGCATTTATCTTTTTACTTTTAAGATTAATCAATATTTATTCTTTTTTTTTATAATTTTTTTTTATGAAATCAAAAGCTGAAGGAAGTTATTTCCCTTTTGACAGGAAAATTTAATAAGTAAGAAAGTAGTGAAGTAGCGCTTCAGGGAAGAATGAGTTAACACATGAAACATAAAGAAGGTGTAAGAGAGTAGTTGGCTGTTTATGATTCTATAATCTCAGATAGGTTTATTATATAGAACTTACACAGCTGACCAACATTTTTTGTGGACATGCCTTTTCTAGGATTCTGGTCCTGGATGCTGGTAAAATCAAAGAGTTTGATGATCCGAAAGTCCTACTACAAAATCCCAGCAGTATGTTCTACAGCATGGCTAAAGATGCAGGCCTTGTCTAGATGACTGGGACCATCAGCACATGGAGTTATAAATTGGACATGAAATGATCATTATCTATCCGGCTGGGACCTTTATTTAATTTTTTGAGGCCTGATGTAGTTAATATAAATTAATTTTTCAAATACCTAAATTCACCCATGTATATATAGCACTGGACTTGAATGTTGAGAGCATAATAAGTATGACACATTAAATACTGTTTCTCATCTTTTAATTATGAATAATAGTATATGTAAAGGCTTAAAAATGTGACAAAGGGAAGAAGGAAAAAAACTTTATTTTTCTATGCATTGTTTTATACATTTTTGTAAAGAAATAGTTGGGGTTAAAAAAAGATAAGAAATTCATCAAAGAGAAAAATGTTTTATTACATTCAGAAGCAATCTCATCATTTGATATCTACTTTATTTTTAAACATTTACTGATGTGTATGTTTAAACATTTACAAATGTTGTTTACAACTTGGTTTGACATGACTTAGCAAGAGTTGTGCAGTGTGCTGCAGACAAATCTTTTAGTGTGATGACTTTATATAAACTTTGTCTTTGAAATTGTTTAATTTGCTGGTAGAATATATCTATACATATACACTTTATTTAATTCATGGACACTGAATCAAACTTGTGCAGGGACATATTAGATACAAGGATTGCTTTGCTCAGGATTCAATCAACTAGACCTAGTCATTTTTGTTTATTAGCTTTTTATCCTAACTTATGTTTATCAAATATAAAAAATGAGAAAATCACACATCGTTCAATTCTCCATCATCTGTAACTTTTGCCATCATTAATTAATATCCTTGGTGAAATTAAATACAGTTGAATCACTGTCTCATTTTGTAAACCGTGTCAATGAATTATTTAGGAATTGTTCTCAAAATGTTAAATTAATGTAAGAAAAAGCAGCTCAGATTTGCTCTATTGATGTAGTTATGTGTTGTAAAACTGTTGTATGATTGTTTGATTCTTCTCCTGGTACAGAGATGAAATATTACATTGGGAATGACTATGGTTTTAAATACATGGGTTTTAGTTGAGGCTTAATTAAACCTTATAAGCACATTCATACTCCAAAAAAAAATGAATTGTCTAACTTTCTGATTGTGACTTAGTGTTTTCAGGTTCTTGAACAAATAATGACATTTTTTCCTTCATTCTTGTTATTGAGTTAAACTGGAACTGGTCATATTATATGACTATTGGCTAGACACACTGCCAATTGTATGATATATTCACTTCTTTATAATCTACTTCCATATATGATAGATGCTCTATGATAGTTTGCACATGTTACAATTAAGTTTGAAAAAAAAATCATGATTACCACTTGCAAAAATATTTGTTATGGATGAAGTAGATATGTTATGTCTCAACAGTTTTAGTTTGATTTAGTAATATAATGAGTTGTATTTCAATTGTTCTGGTTGGAACAGTGATGTTCAAAGCTTTAGTTTATATCTTTGATATTGTTGTTGTGTTGTTGACACTATTATATCTTTGATATTGTTGTTGTGTTGTTGACCCTATGATATCTTTGATATTGTTGTTGTGTTGTTGACACTATTATATCACTGCTGATTGCTCATGCATTGGCCAAAAATAAGTTCTCACTCCGCATGTCACAAGGGACTTAACTTGTTGAGGATGGGAAGTGCCATTGTCGTCTATGATTGGCTTATACCCAGCAAGGCAGGAGTTAGATTGCTGAATGAATGAGTAAAGGTAGGAGTTAGATTGCTGAATGAATGAGTAAAGGTAGGAGTTAGATTGATGAATGAATGAGTAAAGGCAGGAGTTAGGTGACTGCATCTATGTGTATCATTCTGAGACAAATGAGCTCCACTTAATATGAAATATTTTTTTGCATTTATTTGTAGCTTAAACAATTTTACTTCACCGATATTACACAATTGGTACTTGACTCTTATCAACATATCAAGTTAATATTCTGTTCAATATCTTGCAACATACCATTGTTTATTATATACTTAAATGTTGAATAATATAGTCATTGAAGAGCACGCAGCAACTTTTTTCACATTAAAGTTTTGTTAAACCTGTTTTTAATTTACTTAAAATGTGTATGATCAAGAAACTCAATGATGTGTGGGACTTATTTCTCAATATTTCTGATCAGGTTTTTTTAAACAACATGAGAACTTCTCTCACTACTTGTGCTCAAATTAAAAATAAATAATTAACTTCTTTCAGTTTCTTCTCTTTCAAAAATAAATAACCTATAAGTTTACGTTGTGCTCCATCAGATAGCCCACTACTACTCCCCACTTTAATTGTTGTTTGGAGGTTTAAAGGAAACTTGGACCACAATTATATGACAAGTGTGTCGGTGGTTTTATTTATACAAGCTGATGTAGCACATTCTGACAATTGGCTTTTTAACTAACACTGTCTGGCCATATCTCAAGATGGAAAAGTCTTTTTTTTACATATTAAATCAATATATAAAATGACTGTCGTCTATTTTAACTGTGACAACGTTTTCAGCCTTTGACTTGATGTGATCATACACTGGGCAGTGCTTCTTCTTGATAAAAGAAGAAAGTCCCTTATACATAAATGTTCTTTATGGTTGTTAAGATGTCATGGCACTATTTTTAAAATCATTTTACATTAACTACTTTTTAAACAAACTGTTCTGTAAAATTGCATGCTTACCAGTCTTTTAAAAGTAACTTTTTTAATGAAATGGCAAGATAGCTAATAGTTTTTATCTAAGTTCTTATAATCATTTCAACTATGTGGCATTGGAATGTATGAAGGTTTAGAAGCACTCCTAACTCCACGCATTTCATCAATTTAATTTTTACTCCTAAACTAAATGTTCAGGTTTTACATATTTATTTAACCTCACTTTTCCATTTCAAAAATTTCATTTATATGCTAACACAATGGTAACATAATGGAGGATTCTGTTATGTTGCATATGCATGTCGCAGCTTATAGTGCTGCATCCTGTTACTGCCATTCTGATAGCAACAATTTGAATGATACAGATCTCTTCTGGATGTGTTAGCCATCTTTGTTAGATGACTTATTTCACTAACACAAAGATTTTAAAGTTTCATTTAGTTCACACAAGTTACATTTTTTCATCTTCCTACATAAACTGTCCAAACGTTTTTGCCTGGTCCTTGTCCCCACCAATGCATTAAATTGTACTTCATTTATATAAAAAAAAGACAGACCTACCTGTAATTCTTGTAGGTTGATTTAATCTATTGATCCCTTTGGTGATTGACAAGTTATCTATTTAATCTATTGATCCCTTTGGGGATTGACAAGTTATCTTTGAGTAATTAACTGCCATTAAAATATGTTCTAGATATTAATGGTATAAAACATTGCACTTTATCCATTAGGTCAAGTCATTTCAATACATATATTACTTGGTTGCTGTGTTTTTTAAACACAATTAATATTTTTGAAATGACTGTTTGCTATTATACCGTATATACTCGTTCGCAAGCCGACCTTTTTTGGACAAAATCTAGGGGAAAAGTTGGGGGGGGGTCGGCTTATGAGCGGGTCATAGGTGATTTCTGCATGGATATTGAATATCGGTGTTGTTATTGTAGATTATCAATGTCCTTTTCTACATTCTACAAGATTCGACTGCTCTATCAGAAGCTATAATATATTATTAATAATCAGCACATTTCTTATATAATCATTTTATTTATTTTTGTGAACGTTTTAATAAATTGTTTTACAAATTTTGTTTTCAACCACGGATTTTAATATACGCGCTTTCGCCACTGTTTACCAAATAATTTTTTTTTAAATACCCGTAACTCTTGCTTAACAAAGAGCAGAAAGACAAAGATATGCAGTACAAAGTAAACAATCATAATGACCGATTTAGCTTGTAGTTTAAAAAAAATATGTACCATTTTCTTAAAGCTGTCCTATTATTTTGGGGGGGTCGGCTTGCGATCGGGTTATACACTTTTAATTCTTTTCCCTTCCAAAAGTGGCTTATGAACGTACGGGCTATAGAACGAGTATATACCGTACTTTGTTATGCAGTGTTGTAGATTTCTTCAACATACCTGATAAGAATCTCTTTTCCTATAAAGTGTTCATTTAACAACTTATTGCCACATTACAATGAGATTATAAAAAAACAAAAGACACAGGTGCTGATATACAAAGTCATGAAAGACAATGAGGGTAACTGCAGTCAACAAAAAGTACCCTGAAATTAACTGATGATAGAATTGTGTTCAATGCTTCTTTTATTGAGAGCTTTGATAAGACATGAATGAAACTCATTGGATAAGTCTTTATTACATTTCAACCAGTAAATTGTCATTGAGAAGGGGAGATAAGTAACAGAAGCTGTGTCCACATGCCTGATTGGTGTTGAACTATCTGATCACCCGTCTCTGTTCATGTTCACACAGAGTTTGACTATTTGAAAAGTTTAAAATTGGGTTTGAATATCAACTAATTATTTATAGGATTATTCTCACTATTCTCAACAAAGTCATTTTAATTTCATATTTAGTAACTTAAGTTTATTATTATAATTTTTTTTGAGTATATTTTTGTGGCAACTGCAGTCCAAGACATGTAAATAAATACTAGAACAAGATATGTTTAGGATTTTAAAGAAAGTTGTTTAGTGTTTTTGCATGTCTATTTCTTATTCCATTATTTTTTCAGTATTGAGACAATCAATTTCATGTTGTAAATGAAGTGGTCTCATATAGTCTACAATTTAGACCAAAGCTGGTTACTTAGTGGAAGCTACAAAGTGGAAGCTACTTTTATTTTGATTCCAAATCAGGGCAAAGAAGTGATTGGTTTTAATAGAATACTTATTACTATATAAAATACATTGTTTAGTTTCTTTTTTTAAATCCACCATAGATCAATCTCATTTTGAGCATGTAAACCTACAATTATGTCCAAGTGGGTGATGGAATTAAATTGCTTAATATCTTTATCAAAATAGGCATAATTTATTTGACAGCAGTAAGTTGTGTCTGAGTTATGGATGCAGTTTTATTAAAATATGTTAATTGTAACACACTTCTTGTTGATGCTTTGGTAAAATCCAATTATTGCAGATGATTTGAGATGATGTTTTAAGATGGGTTTTTTTTCACACTAAGAACTTTGTTTACAAAGCTTTGTAGGAATCTATTTTTAGTTTGAGTGTACATTCCATTCTTCAAGAATTTTAAAACTTTTAGATTATAATATGCTGGTCAAATATTTTACAGATTTTAAGATCTTGCTGCAGTCCACACTGTAAATGTGTTTAGCTGTGAAAGTTTGCCAGATTTTTAAAAGAGTAGGTAGGAATGATAAAATGTTTAATTATATTTTTCATCAGCAGATTATGAAATGTTCAACCTGTTTTTGAGTGAAGTTCCTCTAAGAACTTAATATATTATTTCCCTTTGATCTAAATTTTAAAAAAGAAACAGTTGACATATTGCATACAAGTATTAATGACTTGTCACTCATGTACTTGTATCACATATCTCTTCAAAGATGTTATTAGATAGTATGTTTAAATGTGTGCACAGGTCTGAGGTGGATTTGTTTGTGGTTTCATGCACTTAATTTACTAGTAATTTCTCCATGTAGTAAATATAATTTTGTCCTGAGAAAACTATGTGTTTTCCAATTTCTTTGATTAACAAAATCACAAACTTTTGTTCTCATATATTTTATGTGTCCAAGTAAGATAAGTATGTCAGTAAATTTTGAAGACATGGTCTAACAATAAAAACAAGACATAATGTTAAGTATTGAAAATGAGGGGAATGCATGTATTTCCCATCTACTCAAGTTACTAGACAAAACATATTTCAGTCATATAATTTATAATTATTGTAATTATATCTCACTTTTTAAATCTATTTTGCACCACTAATGAACAGCGAACAAAATGTGGGTGAGACTGCAATCAGGCTTATAGATTAGTAGATGAATAACACTAAACAGGGTATGAGTGAGCCTGGCAGAACGTAACAAAACATCAAACGTTTCGGCAAAGAGCCTTCCTCAACGAACAAATAGTACACAAATAAAACGAATATAAAGAAATAAAAACTTAGCTGTGTTGAAATTCAAAGATTCAATGAGAGCAATAGTAAGAAGATAGTAATGTGAGCGTATATATGAAAGGAGAGAGTGGGTGTGGCAAATCAATTAAGTTGTTAACACAAAATTCATCCCATGTGGTGCAAAGGTCCTATACTCTAGAGAATAGACTAATCCAAGAGTATCCATTTCGTTAGCATTAAACTATAAAACATAATTGCATATCAGTCTTGACTCAGTCAGTCTGAAATTAAGCATGAGCGGTTTACGTTACTAGGCTTAGTATTATGTAAATTAAATTTGTTGTGCTTAAGTACACATTTAGTCGAGACGCCCCCTCCCCCCGTACGCACCCATGCGCAAAATGCCGTTAATCTAAGACCCCCCCCCCTTCTTGCGTACGTAATATTTGGATGGCCCCTTATACCCATTTATACATAACCTATAAATAATAATTCAGGGCTACTAATTTTTTTTTACTAATGAATCAGTTGGACCTGGTTTTGTTAACAATTTGTAGCAGTTTGACCTTGACCCAAGAAGTGAAATAAATATCCACATACATTATTTGCAATGTATGTCACGTCTGTCTGTCCGTGACGCTACTAATTTTAGAAAGCAGCGCACCAAATTACTGCACCAAAAATAACTCTTTTCTAACGTTCCACATAAAATTGTGCAATATGAAAATAAATGAATAAAATAAAAATTTAAACAAACGTTTTTTTTATTACATTACATTTTATTCTGATGTGTATTTTTTTCAAAATAAATAGATTTCAGCTGAAATGTATTTATTTTGAAAACTTCCGTCACTTTTAACGGGTAATACACTAGTATAATAATAATACTGATAATTTTTACTATTTCTAAAAGCCAGACAATATGTGTATTTCCTATATACAATGCACCTATAAAATATTTGATTACACATTAAGTTGAATGGATTTGTAGTGAACTTAAAAAGCCATTACCAATAACTTGTCAATTTGAGTGAACTTAGAAAGCCACACCTTTGACTTACACAAGTGAATAGATTATAATTGGACTTGGAAAACCACCACTTTTGACTTAATCAAGTTGAAGCAATAATTGTCAGCTTCAAAGTCTTTTAAGAAGAATGTTTTCGACATAATTATTTTCTGATTCCTAAAGCGTCAGCTAAATACTATTGACCAATGGAACTTATTAAAATATAAACACTTACCGAATCATAACTTAGCATTTGTAATTTTGATTTGTCCAGCCTCAAAATATTTCACTGGCTTGGAGGCGATCTGCTTTTAGAGGGAATACTTTTTCATGCTGGATCAATTCATTTATCTGTAAAGTACCCGGTATAACAGTTGAAGGAAGTCAAGGCAGTTATATGACTTTCATTGACTCTTAGTGTCAGCTGTTTTAGACGTCCAAATCACGGGTTACAAATCTTTACGAAGCAAGAACTTGAGTTAAACACGGGCCTCGGTAAGAAGGTTGAAGTTATGTGACATCAAACAGTGTGGGGGGAATATGCCAAGTGATGTGACATCAAACAGTGTGGGGGAAATATGCCAAGTTATGTGACATCAAAGTGTGGGGGGAGTATGCCAAGTGATGTGACATCAGTGTGGGGGGAGTATGCCAAGTTATGTGACATCAAACAGTGTGGGGGAAATATGCCAAGTTATGTGACATCAAACAGTGTGGGGGAAATATGCCAAGTTATGTGACATCAAACAGTGACAATACATTCGGATTATTAAGTCACCAAATTTTACTCAGTAAAGCTTCTCATCTAAGCTTTTCATAACAATTACAACAGTTAATAGAAATCGTATCATTATGCGCGCTCGGCTGGCGTACCGATGGTGACGGGTTCGAATCTCCGCGAAGGCAGGGATTCTGTTCCCGGGCCCAGGAAGTCCCTGAGTCTACCCAGCTCCGAATGGGTGGGTACTGACACTAGTTAGGGGAAACAAAGGCGGCTGGGAATAGCGTGGAACCCTCATAGCCGCGTCACTTGTCAACAGACAGGCATGGTTGGTGGACTCAATAATCTTCTGTATAGAAGGAGTGTCTGTATAGAAGGAGTGTCTGTATAGAAGGAGTGTCTGTATAGAAGGAGCGTCTGCAGGGCCGGCCCTGAGAGTCTGTATAGAAGGATCTTATCTTATCTATACAGACGCTCCTTCTATGCAGAAGATAATTGCGTCCACAGACCATGACAGATGATCTGTTGGCAAGTGATGCAGCGTTCACAGGCCACGGCTTTGTGGGTTCCACGCATTACCCAGCCGCCTAACTAGTGTTAGGTACCCATTCGGAGCTGGGTGACTCAGGGACGCCCTAGGCCCCGGGAACAAATCCTTGCCTTCACATGGATTCGAACCCGTGACCATCGGTACGCCAGTCGAGCGCGCTGCTACTCGACCCCAGCCCCAATTCGATCGCCCAAAGAATCAATTTGGGGGTCATACTGTGGCTAAAAGCTTTAAGGAGAGATGTATTGCGGGGTGGGAAATTGGTAACACGTCAATGGTGCTTTACAACAAAGTGGCGCAACCGCGCAAGCGAGATCCCTGGTGGGAGCTGCCTCGTAGCTGCCAGTCCCTCATTACGCATATGCGGACTGGACACTGCCCAACAAACAGCTACCTGCACAGGGTAGACAAAAACAGGGAACCCGGCAGCCGTTTATGTGGTATGGCCGAGGAGACAGTGGCACATATGTTGACCGAATGCACTGCGGCGAATGGGGACGCGGACGGATCAGACAGCCCACGCACTGTGGAGGAATATCTCCATGGCGATGCCCTTATGTTGAGGCTCACCGTTGGTATTGTAGGCCGGGCTATAAGAGTCTCAGCCCTCCAATGAGAATGTCACATATAGATAAGACTAGACCGTGTGATACTAGACTATTTGCTTTGTTTCTAAATAGCCCTATGTGGGATATTTATTTGGCCTTTTTTCAAGAATTTGGAGAGGAAAAATGTCTTTTGGCATGGACCAGGAACTGTTAAAATATCTGCACTGCATCGTGCTAAATAAAACTAGAGATAAATATAAAATCATCAGTTGTGCGTCTTAATTTACAAACAAAATATATTTAAATTATTTTAATTATCGGATTACTCATTTATCAGCTACATAGAATAATTAGATGAATAAGTTATTTAGCTGACCATTTCTTCAAACGTATATAAATTATAATTTCCAATCTAGCTGGAATTGAAATCTTCGACCGCCATTTTGCAATAACATGGAAACTACCGTGGTGCTGGAGTTATATATAATTGACTAGTGCCCATGGCCAATAGCGATTGATTGCCTATTGATTATCATCAATGATGATTTGAGCTCTGATAAAAAATGTTTTGTTGACTAGGGGCGTGAGGTATCGATTTGTACGTCAATATCCAGTTGGTGACTGTTCTGATTTCACTTCACTCGTAGACTTGCTTTAAGGACAGCGTTGGTAGAATCAAATAGTGAGTAGCTCTGCCTCAAATAGTGAGTAGCTCTGCCTAAATTACTTTCTCTTTCGTGGCATAATTTATCCAACTTTAGTTGCCATACATTTTTAGTAAGTGTTTTGCGTAATAATGTTTGAAAGATAATTCACACTCAAGTCTGCTATATATTTAAGTAACTCACTATTTTAGTATTGTGTTGAGTTATACGTTCTTACAGAGAACACAAATGCTTATTTAGTGTTGGAATTTTATTCTAATAGTTTTCATGTTGAGCAGCCATTTAAAACAAAGCTCGTGAAACTTTATTTGTAAAATTCCCATTTCAGACTTGACCATGTGAATGTCTATACTTGACCGGCCCTTGCCATGAGTCGGCTATCTCGACCTGGACAGTTCATTTTTATTGTAATTTGTGTAGCTGTGATAATGGGTAAGTTAACTAAAACATTTTTCTCGATCAATCTTGCGAAATGTTTGTCCTGTCTAGGTAATGAAATGTTTGTCCTGTCTAGGTGATGAAATGTTTGTCCTGTCCAGGTGATGAAATGTTTGTCCTGTCTAGGTGGCGAAATGTTTGTCCTGTCTAGGTGATGAAATGTTTGTCATGTCTAGGTGATGAAATGTTTGTCCTGTCTAGGTGGCGAAATGTTTGTCCTGTCTAGGTGATGAAATGTTTGTCCTGTCTAGGTGATGAAATGTTTGTCCTGTCTAGGTGGCGAAATGTTTGTCCTGTCTAGGTGATGAAATGTTTGTCCTGTCTAGGTGATGAATTGTTTGTCCTGTCTAGGTGATGAAATGTTTGTCCTGTCTAGGTGATGAAATGTTTGTCCTGTCTAGGTGATGAAATGTTTGTCCTGTCTAGGTGATGAAATGTTTGTCCTGTCTAGGTGATGAAATGTTTGTCCTGTCCAGGTGTATCATCATAAAATACACGAATGAATCTTATGAATTAATTCAATAATATTAAATGTTTTTTTATATTTCTATTATCAAATATATTCAATATAATTATTATTATTATAGACAGTGGCGTCGCTAGGGGGTGCGGTGGAGGTGGGCCGCCCCGTGGGACACCATCAGGTGGGGGGGTGACACCAAAATGTAAAATTCTGTATGTTCCCATTATTTGCACTGCAAAACTCGGAGGATTTCTATGGGTTCAGTCGTGAGGGGGTGACACAATGGGCTACCGCCCCGGGTGAAACCAACCCTATTGACACCTCTGATTATACGCTGTAAAGTGATACCTGTCCATTACACGTTAAAATGATACATATTCTGTGATATTCTGTTTTATAAGGAGGCATTGTTGTTTCCTGGCTAGTAAACAATGACAAAGTTGATCATGTAGACATGTAAGGATTTTATGAAAGAAGTGCCCCTTATTAATTGCAAATCAATTGAATTAGTTTTTAAAAAATATTAAAATTGAAGTTTCTGAAATCAGCAGTCAATGGCCCAATGGATGTACTCACAGTGACATATACCAAATTTCAGACACAACTTTTTTACCTTCTTCACACAAAGCAATCGGTCAAGAAATTTAATCGACGAAATAATAATAATGTAATTCAGCCTATTACAGCCATCTAAAGGCAAGTTACGAATTAGCGTTTTAAAAGCATCAATGTAAAGAGTCTCATGGAAAAAACAGCTTTCATGTCAGCACTCCATAAATATGGATTAACAGCCATTTTAACAAATCATGTTAACAAACCATTTTAACAAATCATGTTAACAAACCATTTTAACAAATCATGTTCAGGCCATTTTAACAAATCATGTTCAAATTTAAAAGTCCTCTATTTGAATTTTTGTTATAACTAAAAATAAAAATTTTCATGAAAATCAGGAAATAACTGAACTCATAGAAAATAGATTAATTCATACGAAACTGTAAATATTAAGAAAATCTCGAGCTATAACAATATTCTAACCTGCAGGATGTTAGCTTAGTGGAAGGAGGTCATTCGATTTAAATTTCTAGGGATCCGACATTAGCCTTAAGGAAATTTATATTTTAAAGAAACAGATTAAACAAGGAAAAAAATGATGACGGCTTGACAAAAGACAAGAGTTGACTTAAACATGCGATAGAATGAAGTAACGCTAACATTTCTCAAATTGCATTTCACAGCAAATCCCTGTCTTATGTTGAGCTGCTTCGAATGTTCGGAGGAATTCACTCACATCTGGGAACCTCGGACCTGTCAGGTGAATGTCACCAACGCCCCCTTTCGTCAATGCAATGATGGGCAGCCATTTTGTTTTGTGAGTTTGAAATGTCCAAGTTTAATTTTGTCTTTACATTTCACTCATTGAGTACAATGGCTGACAATTGTAAAAGTATTTTGAACACATGCCTACGTCGTGGTTTAAATGTGAAATAACTTCAAGCAATGGGATCAAGTCAACAAATTAAATTCGGATGTTATTCTTATGGGTCTAAAGAATCAAGTGTCATCGTGTCACGGGCTATGAATTCATTACTCATAGAAATATTGTTAATGTGTTCATTCCGTACAACGTCATTTGATCCACGAACTTCTCCCGCCTCCCACCCCCACCCCACCCCACCCATTATGTCTGGATGTTTACATATGGGCCAATGCTTCAGCAACCTTACAGCATTGATGCAAGTTCGAATCTTTGTTGGTGTCTAGCCCTTTGAAGTAGGAATTGATTGTACTGAGTTCTGTTCTCATGTGAGTCACCAAACTCTGGTGTCAGAGTTGATTGTACAGAGCTCTGTTCTCATGTGAGTCACCAGACTCTGGTGTCAGAGTTGATTGTACAGAGCTCTGTTCTCATGTGAGTCACCAAACTCTGGTGTCAAGAGAATCATTTTCCAACACTGGTGTCTAAGGGCATTTTCATGTGTACCCCATGCACTCAATGTACCACTGTTTTTATTAAGTGGTTCACCAACCGAGTTAAGGGACTGTGATATTTGGTTGCGGTAGGGAGGCTCAGGTTATATTTTGACAGGATGTTAACTTGTTCACTTTCTCTGACTCATATTTCCTTCGAGTTTTTGAATTTTTTCGAGGTCACCCAGTATCACACTGTTGACCTCAGGAGAGTCCAACCACTGCCCTCACCCTTCTTCCATTTATAAAATATATGTTAATTTTATCGCAAGACCTTTCATCACGTCGTCTCGTCCCACTTAAGTCCTTCCACTGCGTTGAGTTAATATAAATTAAGAGTGCAAAATCAACGTTTCAAATTAAAAAAAATAATTAAAAATCACTCAAATAAATAATAGCGATAATTTTATTTAAAAAATTCACAACTCTTTAAAAAAGGGAGCAGGGTATTAATGAATGTATAACTGTTTGTTTGGTGGCAGGTCCAGGTATTAATGAATGTATAAATGTTTGTTTGGTGGCAGGTCCAGCTGGTGACCGTCAAAGGAATAGTGACCAGCATCTCTCGGGACTGTATTGACGAGTGTTTCTATGGCTGCCAGGCCAGTGGCTTTGGGACGACTTCTATCACCTGCACGGCGTGCTGCGACAAGGATCTTTGCAACGACAGCAACACGGCCCAGGACCTGCGGTGTCACTGCGTCAAACACTGGATCGGAGTGTTTATAGTTGTCACATCTGTGCTGGCTGTCTTATAGAGATGGGTTGTCACATCTGTGCTGGCTGTCTTATAGAGATGGGTTGTCACATCTATGCTGGATGTCTTATAGAGATGGGTTGTCACATCTGTGCTGGCTGTCTTATAGAGATGGGTTGTCACAACTGTGCTGGCTGTCTTATAGAGATGGGTTGTCACAACTGTGCTGGCTGTCTTATAGAGATGGGTTGTCACAACTGTGCTGGTTGTCTTATAGAGATGGGTTGTCACATCTGTGCTGGCTGTCTTATAGAGATGGGTTGTCACTATCGTCCTTTGTGATAAGTGACTTTATGACCATCTTCGTTTTGGGTACATCAAATCATTGAAAAATATTTTTAAATTTAAAAAACATAGCAAAAAAAAACAAAAAAAAACAATGCTTGTGCGTGTTTGTGTGGGTGTGCTGTGATTTGTAAATGGCAACAATGGGCGGACCAAAAGTGAGAAAAGAAGGAAGGCGCCACTTGATGTTACTATCAATAACAACTGGTGACCATGACAGTTCAACTCTTCTTGGATGTTTTCAATGGTGTATTCAATAGCGTATTCAATGGTGTTTTCAATTTTGTATTCAATGGTGTATTTATTGGATGTTTTCAATGGTGTATTTATTATATTTTCTGATGCAATCAAATACATATTTACCAAATGTTTGATGAAAGGAGCATTCATTAAAAACATTTAAAGTCTGTCATCTAATTGTGCGATGGCCCCCAATCATTTGGGAAAGAATTTGTTTAGAGGCTTCGCGCTGACGTTATAATAACAAACTGAACTCCGAAATGTTAGAATAGTTAAGGTCTACTGTAAAAATAAATGTGGTCATTCAAAATTGTCGGACCTGACGGGTCACTGAATTCATTGATAAATCACACACACCGCAACTTTTATTTCGATTTTTTTTAAAACTCAAAATGATTTATTTATGTGTAAAGTAATTAGGTGATTTCATTTTTTTTGTTACATGGAATGCACTTATTAAATTTTACAATTGTCAACGTTTTCTTAAATTTTATGATTAACATAAAAGTTTAAAGAATATAAAATAAATGATGTTAAATTTTATTTCATATTTTTAATATTAATTTTCTTATTTTAGTGTATTTGTGTTTTTTGTCTGTTTAAACGAAATGTCACATTAAACCTGACCTTTGCCCAGTTTTAAATTCCTTGACAAATGAAATTACGTCAAAAATGTTGATGAACAATAATTTAGTCTTATTTCATCGTTTTATTAACTTCATAATTCTATTTTAAAACAATAATTTTTTGTTTATAAAAAAACAAAACTTTTTGGGTAATGATGACCAAAATCTCCATGTATTTGAAGGTGCACTAGACATGTGTAACCAACTGCTGGTTAATACAGTTCCCTCCCCTATAAAGGATAGTAACATTTTTTAAATTTTTGTACAGATCTGTCGTTTTCCCTTTTTAAAATACACTCGTTTTATTCTTGTAAAAGTAAAATATAAAACAAAATTATGGGGGCGTGTTCGTTACCACGAAACAGCGTAAGTCGGGACCGACGTAACCTGAGGACTCCGTGTATATATATATATATATATATATATATATATATATATATATATATATATATATATATATATATATATATATATATATATATATATTATATATATATATATATATATATATATATATATATGCTTTCACTTATTTAACAGCGAAAGCACATATTTTTTTGAAATTTTGAGATTTTGTTACAGGAAAATGTTTTTTGCCTAAAGTGAACAGGGAGTTGTATTTCTTTCCTCGTCGCCTCATCATGAAGTAGGGACCACCCCGCCACTTGGTTCTCATTCAATAAAAAATTTAAAATATTAGAGATCTGAGAGTCGTGTGTTAGGTTGTATTTATGATTTAAACGACACTCGGCAACTTAATAATTGTTTCGTGTACTTCAAAGGACATATTTTACCATCAACCTCCCAGGTGTGTGCAATGCAGAGTGCAGACAAAATATCTCTACCAAGTTGGAAATCTGCCATTTATTTCATGCACTTGCTGCAGAAAAATAGTTTCCAGGATCAATGTAATCTATTACAAAGTTCATAACTATCACAAATGTGATGTTGATAATGTTCATGGTGTTTATTGTTTTTACTTTCTTTGGACCGACGTACAAAACTTGACTTAGTGTAAGTTAGTATTTAACTGCTCATCATTATATTATTAAACAATTACCACATTGATATCAAAGATTTTTTTCGCCACACACACGCACGCACAAACACACACATGCACACACGCACACACACACACACACACAATTAAAATTGTTTATTTAAAAGAGAACGAGGAATGAAAGATTTCTCTAATGTTAACATTTTATTAGTCAGTTTAAACAAGTAAATAATGTGCATATTAAAAGAAGAATAACAAGATTTTGCAAAAGTATTTAATTTTACAAATAAATTTTACAATCAAAGGGAACAAACATATTAAGCAGTAAAATGTACGTATTTTTAAAAGAAATACGCTTTTTAAATTTGAGTGTCTAATTAAACATGAGAAAAAATGAAAACCAGAGTGAGAGAACGATAGATGGAGCAGTGAGAAAAATAGAGAGAAAGAAAGAACGGTGTATGAGAACGATGAACTTTGACTATGACTAGAAATATCAGATTTAATGCTGGCCCCAGAGCTCAATGTTTACAATGGAGCAACTCATGAAAGAAAAGTGAAATTGCCTCCCTTTCATATAGTGACCAAAATTGTATCAGTGACTGATTAAAGTATTTTAGCATTTAACTTGTGATTGAAGTTGAAAAGGTAATAAATAAAAGAAAGGTTTACGTTTTGTTGGTCTGATCGAAGAGTTGTGTTTTCTGTACATACTAAGTAATTATTATCATGTTTGTTATTGACATAATTATCCTAAAATATTTGATTTTTAAAATATACCACGAAGATTTATCTGAAAGAAATCAAATTTGAACATATAATATATAAATAAATACTGAACATCTGTCAACATATCTAAATAAGTTTTACCATCAAACTAAAAAAAAATGTACATGAAATAGAACTCAATAAACTTTAATAGTCTTTATTTCAAAAAACGCTAAGTCTGCCACTTAATTGAATACATATTGTCGCAATAAGTTTTTAAATTTTTGTTTTGTTTTAGCATATTGGTAGATACCATCGAAACGTGATTGAACAATAATAAACCTATCAAAATAGTTTGGTGCTGTATTGTCAACCAAAAATAAATGAATACTTTATTAGTACTCGTATGGTGCATCAGAAATATCATAAAATTGATATTATTTTAATATCAAAATAACGTAATATTTAAATGTTCTGCTTGTTAAGGAAACGATTGGCACGTATCACACGTTGACATCAAGAAAATAAACCAGGAATCACAACTTTTTTTCTTCTTTTTTACTTGGTGGATAAACCAAACTTTCGATCATATTTTTCACAGAAAAACTTGACTTTCTTTTAATTCACTTTTTTGTTTTTTTTGGTTAATGCTTATTTTTTAAGTTATCGATGAATTTAAAAAAAGCATTTAAGATAATTATGTAACAAAATTTTAGGAATAAAAACAACTTCAATGTGGTGAAAAACGAAAGGAAACGGTCAGATAGAAAGATTTCGGAAATAAATGGTTTCGCATTTAAGTAAGAGTTAGCTTTTATTATAAATCCCTGTGATTCTTTAGCGTATCCCCAAGACTCTAGTAACAGAAGTAGATGAATGAATTTATGGCCCAAAAATAAGTTTAAAAAAAGAAGAGCTAGAGATTTAAAAAAAAATAATGAAATATTCAACTAAACTTAAATTTAGATCTAGAATCGGTAAAGTTATTATGTTCTCAATTAATAAAAATTATCTTTTAAAATGTAGACATTTAATTCCTGTAGACCTGAAGCCACTACTTGGTATTCGACGTGAATGAATGCCTGTATCAGGGCTGGGTAGTTAAACAAGTAGATAGACCATTAACCCACAGCAACTTATTCCTTCACTGCATGTTCAGGGTAGAGGTGGTGTATTCGCTAGAACGATCTAGAATATAGACTATCGACCCACAGAAGCCACGTACTCCACATAAATCTCAGGGTATGCGAATATCAGGGTGAGTTGTCGTCCAAGATCACGTGATCCCTCTTGAGAAAGAGCAGCAGTTTAAGAGAATACATAGGTGGCCATATAGTTCCTTGTACATTCACGATATTAGCCTAATTGTTAAGGCCATACAACTTGGTCTATGTTGACGCTACTATTTGAAACACTTGTCAGTGCCACGGTCGTCACCTGCCGTGTATCATGACTAGCAAACTTTAATTCAAATTTTATTTCATCGTATTTGTTAAACATTTTAAAAGGAAGATTTGGTTACTTGAAAGTTTAGTTGAAGTAGATCTGACAGTTTCAGCGAGGTTCGGTTTTAAACTAAATTTGGTCTATCAAAGGAAAGCCACAGCATAACCATCTTTGAGCTCGTTGTAACGAATTATTATTATTTTTAAAATTATTATTCTCAAAAATTTATATAGAAAATAATGTGTTGTCGAGTTTGCATATTGTTACAACATTATGTGCATTCAATAACCTACGTTTCCAACACCCCCCTAAAGTAAATGCATAAATTGTATACATCGTATTCCCTCAACGAGTAATTTAAAACCTTTTCATTTCCGATGTAAACTTTGATCACCAATTTATTTCAATATAATTATAATCATTAACGAAATAATGTGCTTAGGTTTAAATTAAAATTGTGCCAGAAATAAACCATGAAATTTGATTCGATATATTTTAGATATCATTTTTTAACATGATGATATGAAAAGGATATTTAAATACTACCCCTCCCCCATTGGCATACTTATCCACTTATATAATCAATATGTCAACCACATAATGTCTCGCCTGAGCAAAATTAAAGGGCCGAGAGAAAGAGAGAGTGGGGAGGGAAAGACAGTGGGGAAGAAAAGAGAGAAATTGGAAGGGAAAGAGAGAGATAGGGAGGGAAAAAGAGAGATGGGCAGGGAAAGAGAGAGAGGGGGGGGAGAGCCATTGGTTTACAAAAACATTGTTTCCCTTTAGAGTATCATATAGAATGGGACTGCAATAAAGCTTTTAAATAAAATACACAATACACAAACAAATTGTGCAATGAAAACAATAAATTTGAGCTTTATTTTTAGACTAATTTTAGATTAATTAATCGTTAATTTCGATTAAAGCCAAAAATTAAAATTTATTATGTCATAAGTGTTGGAACCATGGTAGGCAAAGTTTATCAACATTTTGAACATTCCCGACTGTAAATAGTTTTAAACCAAAATGTTCGTGTAATCGTCAGGAAATTTATTATTTATCGGCCGCTATTTGTTATTATTATATTTTTACTTTATGACTTCAAATAATTATTAAGTGATGAGTCGATTAATCGTTAAAAATAATTTAATCGTTCAATTTTTCTAACGATTAATCGATAAATTAATCGTTAATTTCCACAGCCCTAATATATATAAATAATATATATATATATATATATATATATATATATATATATATATATATATATATATATATAGAGAGAGAGAGAGAGAGGGAGAGAGAGAGAGTGATAGATAGATAGAGAGAGAGAGCCATTGGTTCACAAAAAACATTGTTTCTATTTAATGAGAGAGAGAGAGATGTAGAGAGAGATGTAGAGAGAGATGTAGAGAGAGATGTAGAGAGAGATGTAGAGAGAGATGTAGAGAGAGATGTAGAGAGAGATGTAGAGAGAGATGTAGAGAGAGATGTAGAGAGAGATGTAGAGAGATATGTAGAGAGAGATGTAGAGAGAGATGTTGAGAGAGATGTAGAGAGAGATGTAGAGAGAGATGTAGAGAGAGATGTAGAGAAGATGTTGAGAGAGATGTAGAGAGAGATGTAGAGAGAGATGTAGAGAAGATGTTGAGAGAGATGTAGAGAGAGATGTAGAGAAGATGTTGAGAGAGATGTAGAGAGAGATGTAGAGAGAGATGTAGAGAGAGATGTAGAGAGAGATGTAGAGAGAGATGTAGAGAGAGATGTAGAGAGAGATGTAGAGAGAGATGTAGAGAGAGATGTAGAGAGAGATGTAGAGAGAGATGTAGAGAGAGATGTAGAGAAGATGTTGAGAGAGATGTAGAGAGAGATGTTGAGAGAGATGTAGACAGAGATGTAGAGAGAGATGTAGAGAGAGATGTAGAGAGAGATGTAGAGAAGATGTTGAGAGAGATGTAGAGAGAGATGTAGAGAGAGATGTAGAGAAGATGTTGAGAGAGATGTAGAGAGAGATGTAGAGAGAGATGTAGAGAGAGATGTAGAGAGAGATGTAGAGAAGATGTTGAGAGAGATGTAGAGAGAGATGTAGAGAAGATGTTGAGAGAGATGTAGAGAAGATGTTGAGAGAGATGTAGAGAGAGATGTAGAGAGAGAGATGTAGAGAAGATGTTGAGAGAGATGTAGAGAGAGATGTAGAGAGAGATGTAGAGAGAGATGTAGAGAGAGATGTAGAGAGAGATGTAGAGAGAGATGTAGAGAGAGATGTAGAGAGAGATGTAGAGAGAGATGTAGAGAGAGATGTAGAGAGAGATGTAGAGAGAGATGTAGAGAGAGATGTAGAGAAGATGTTGAGAGAGATGTAGTGAAGATGTTGAGAGAGATGTAGAGAGAGATGTAGAGAGAGATGTAGAGAGAGATGTAGAGAGAGATGTAGAGAGAGATGTAGAGAAGATGTTGAGAGAGATGTAGAGAGAGATGTAGAGAGAGATGTAGAGAGAGATGTAGAGAGAGATGTAGAGAGAGATGTAGAGAGAGATGTAGAGAAGATGTAGAGAGAGATGTTGAGAGAGATGTAGAGAGAGATGTAGAGAGAGATGTAGAGAGAGATGTAGAGAGAGATGTAGAGAGAGATGTAGAGAGAGATGTAGAGAGAGATGTAGAGAGAGATGTAGAGAGAGATGTAGAGAGAGATGTAGAGAGAGATGTAGAGAGAGATGTAGAGAGAGATGTAGAGAGAGATGTAGAGAGAGATGTAGAGAGAGATGTAGAGAAGATGTAGAGAGAGATGTAGAGAGAGATGTAGAGAGAGATGTAGAGAGAGATGTAGAGAGAGATGTAGAGAGAGATGTAGAGAGAGATGTAGAGAGAGATGTAGAGAGAGATGTAGAGAGAGATGTAGAGAGAGATGTAGAGAGAGATGTAGAGAGAGATGTAGAGAGAGATGTAGAGAGAGATGTAGAGAGAGATGTAGAGAGAGATGTAGAGAAGATGTAGAGAGAGATGTAGAGAGAGATGTAGAGAGAGATGTAGAGAGAGATGTAGAGAGAGATGTAGAGAGAGATGTAGAGAGAGATGTAGAGAGAGATGTAGAGAGAGATGTAGAGAGAGATGTAGAGAGAGATGTAGAGAGAGATGTAGAGAGAGATGTAGAGAGAGATGTAGAGAGAGATGTAGAGAGAGATGTAGAGAGAGATGTAGAGAGAGATGTAGAGAGAGATGTAGAGAGAGATGTAGAGAGAGATGTAGAGAGAGATGTAGAGAGAGATGTAGAGAGAGATGTAGAGAGAGATGTAGAGAGAGATGTAGAGAGAGATGTAGAGAGAGATGTAGAGAGAGATGTAGAGAGAGATGTAGAGAGAGATGTAGAGAGAGATGTAGAGAGAGATGTAGAGAGAGATGTAGAGAGAGATGTAGAGAGAGATGTAGAGAGAGATGTAGAGAGAGATGTAGAGAGAGATGTAGAGAGAGATGTAGAGAGAGATGTAGAGAGAGATGTAGAGAGAGATGTAGAGAGAGATGTAGAGAGAGATGTAGAGAGAGATGTAGAGAGAGATGTAGAGAGAGATGTAGAGAGAGATGTAGAGAGAGATGTAGAGAGAGATGTAGAGAGAGATGTAGAGAGAGATGTAGAGAGAGATGTAGAGAGAGATGTAGAGAGAGATGTAGAGAGAGATGTAGAGAGAGATGTAGAGAGAGATGTAGAGAGAGATGTAGAGAGAGATGTAGAGAGAGATGTAGAGAGAGATGTAGAGAGATGAGAGATGTAGAGAGAGATGTAGAGAGAGATGTAGAGAGAGATGTAGAGAGAGATGTAGAGAGAGATGTAGAGAGAGATGTAGAGAGAGATGTAGAGAGAGATGTAGAGAGAGATGTAGAGAGAGATGTAGAGAGAGATGTAGAGAGAGATGTAGAGAGAGATGTAGAGAGAGATGTAGAGAGAGATGTAGAGAGAGATGTAGAGAGAGATGTAGAGAGAGATGTAGAGAGAGATGTAGAGAGAGATGTAGAGAGAGATGTAGAGAGAGATGTAGAGAGAGATGTAGAGAGAGATGTAGAGAGAGATGTAGAGAGAGATGTAGAGAGAGATGTAGAGAGAGATGTAGAGAGAGATGTAGAGAGAGATGTAGAGAGAGATGTAGAGAGAGATGTAGAGAGAGATGTAGAGAGAGATGTAGAGAGAGATGTAGAGAGAGATGTAGAGAGAGATGTAGAGAGAGATGTAGAGAGAGATGTAGAGAGAGATGTAGAGAGAGATGTAGAGAGAGATGTAGAGAGAGATGTAGAGAGAGATGTAGAGAGAGATGTAGAGAGAGATGTAGAGAGAGATGTAGAGAGAGATGTAGAGAGAGATGTAGAGAGAGATGTAGAGAGAGATGTAGAGAGAGATGTAGAGAGAGATGTAGAGAGAGATGTAGAGAGAGATGTAGAGAGAGATGTAGAGAGAGATGTAGAGAGAGATGTAGAGAGAGATGTAGAGAGAGATGTAGAGAGAGATGTAGAGAGAGATGTAGAGAGAGATGTAGAGAGAGATGTAGAGAGAGATGTAGAGAGAGATGTAGAGAGAGATGTAGAGAGAGATGTAGAGAGAGATGTAGAGAAGATGTGAGAGAGATGTAGAGAGAGATGTAGAGAGAGATGTAGAGAGAGATGTAGAGAGAGATGTAGAGAGAGATGTAGAGAGAGATGTAGAGAGAGATGTAGAGAGAGATGTAGAGAGAGATGTAGAGAGAGATGTAGAGAGAGATGTTGAGAGAGATGTAGAGAGAGATGTAGAGAGAGATGTAGAGAGAGATGTAGAGAGAGATGTAGAGAGAGATGTAGAGAGAGATGTAGAGAGAGATGTAGAGAGAGATGTAGAGAGAGATGTAGAGAGAGATGTAGAGAGAGATGTAGAGAGAGATGTAGAGAGAGATGTAGAGAGAGATGTAGAGAGAGATGTAGAGAGAGATGTAGAGAGAGATGTAGAGAGAGATGTAGAGAGAGATGTAGAGAGAGATGTAGAGAGAGATGTAGAGAGAGATGTAGAGAGAGATGTAGAGAGAGATGTAGAGAGAGATGTAGAGAGAGATGTAGAGAGAGATGTAGAGAGAGATGTAGAGAGAGATGTAGAGAGAGATGTAGAGAGAGATGTAGAGAGAGATGTAGAGAGAGATGTAGAGAGAGATGTAGAGAGAGATGTAGAGAGAGATGTAGAGAGAGATGTAGAGAGAGATGTAGAGAGAGATGTAGAGAGAGATGTAGAGAGAGATGTAGAGAGAGATGTAGAGAGAGATGTAGAGAGAGATGTAGAGAGAGATGTAGAGAGAGATGTAGAGAGAGATGTAGAGAGAGATGTAGAGAGAGATGTAGAGAGAGATGTAGAGAGAGATGTAGAGAGAGATGTAGAGAGAGATGTAGAGAGAGATGTAGAGAGAGATGTAGAGAGAGATGTAGAGAGAGATGTAGAGAGAGATGTAGAGAGAGATGTAGAGAGAGATGTAGAGAGAGATGTAGAGAGAGATGTAGAGAGAGATGTAGAGAGAGATGTAGAGAGAGATGTAGAGAGAGATGTAGAGAGAGATGTAGAGAGAGATGTAGAGAGAGATGTAGAGAGAGATGTAGAGAGAGATGTAGAGAGAGATGTAGAGAGAGATGTAGAGAGAGATGTAGAGAGAGATGTAGAGAGAGATGTAGAGAGAGATGTAGAGAGAGATGTAGAGAGAGATGTAGAGAGAGATGTAGAGAGAGATGTAGAGAGAGATGTAGAGAGAGATGTAGAGAGAGATGTAGAGAGAGATGTAGAGAGAGATGTAGAGAGAGATGTAGAGAGAGATGTAGAGAGAGATGTAGAGAGAGATGTAGAGAGAGATGTAGAGAGAGATGTAGAGAGAGATGTAGAGAGAGATGTAGAGAAGATGTAGAGAGAGATGTAGAGAGAGATGTAGAGAGAGATGTAGAGAGAGATGTAGAGAGAGATGTAGAGAGAGATGTAGAGAGAGATGTAGAGAGAGATGTAGAGAGAGATGTAGAGAGAGATGTAGAGAGAGATGTAGAGAGAGATGTAGAGAGAGATGTAGAGAGAGATGTAGAGAGAGATGTAGAGAGAGATGTAGAGAGAGATGTAGAGAGAGATGTAGAGAGAGATGTAGAGAGAGATGTAGAGAGAGATGTAGAGAGAGATGTAGAGAGAGATGTAGAGAGAGATGTAGAGAGAGATGTAGAGAGAGATGTAGAGAGAGATGTAGAGAGAGATGTAGAGAGAGATGTAGAGAGAGATGTAGAGAGAGATGTAGAGAGAGATGTAGAGAGAGATGTAGAGAGAGATGTAGAGAGAGATGTAGAGAGAGATGTAGAGAGAGATGTAGAGAGATGTAGAGAGAGATGTAGAGAGAGATGTAGAGAGAGATGTAGAGAGAGATGTAGAGAGAGATGTAGAGAGAGATGTAGAGAGAGATGTAGAGAGAGATGTAGAGAGAGATGTAGAGAGAGATGTAGAGAGAGATGTAGAGAGAGATGTAGAGAGAGATGTAGAGAGAGATGTAGAGAGAGATGTAGAGAGAGATGTAGAGAGAGATGTAGAGAGAGATGTAGAGAGAGATGTTGAGAGAGATGTAGAGAGAGATGTAGAGAGAGATGTAGAGAGAGATGTAGAGAGAGATGTAGAGAGAGATGTAGAGAGAGATGTAGAGAGAGATGTAGAGAGAGATGTAGAGAGAGATGTAGAGAGAGATGTAGAGAGAGATGTTGAGAGAGATGTAGAGAGAGATGTAGAGAGAGATGTAGAGAGAGATGTAGAGAGAGATGTAGAGCCAGCTATTAGTTTACAAAGTAAGATATCTGACAATTACTCCAACAACTGACTTAAAAATATAATCTGGTTGTGTCACACGAATCTGCTGACAATTTATGGAAAATAGTCCAGGAAATGAGCTTAAAACCCCAAATTTGCCATAAATTTTACATAAAATACTTTAAAAATCATGAATCGAATTAGTCGACGTTTGGCCTGTGGGGCTACCCGAAAACATTTTTTCCAATTTCTCCAATTGAGACATTAACTTGATGTAGGTAAATTACCGAGAGATTAAAACAAAAACATATTGTAAACAAATTTGGGATGTGATTGATACTGACAAAATATTTACAGAACATAATAATAATAACGGAGGATATTTGCCAAAATCCAGCCAGCTGTCACTACTACAACGGTTCCATATCATCTAGATCTATGTCTAAATTAAGTGCAAGGCAGAAGCGGTAAGTGCAGTAAAAATCTGAACAACGTTTCAAGGTCGATAATGTGTTCAATTTATGTGCTACAAATGTTTAACAATCAACAGTTTGGTGAGCTTGATGAGTCGCATGATGGGTCGTTTGGTGGGTCGTTTGGTGGCAGAGGCGGCGTTAGGTACGCGCGAGGCCTGGTGCAACAATGACCCCGCGGGGCCAGAGTACTGGTAACGATCGCGAACTACCTATATGCCCAAAAGGTCATAATATCTTGATTAGATCAATTCTTGCACAAACTCAGTGGTGCAATATCTGCCGGCTCTTTTGTTACTAAAATATAATATTTATGTTCGCGTTTCATGAAAAATGGTTTCTTTTCGAAAAATACCGTAACGACTTACGTTAAAATACAATTTATTGTACAAGGCAATATTTCAAATGCATGTCTCTAATCGCAAGTGCATTGTGTACATGACTACATGAAGTATACTTCAACATGCAGGAGGACATTCTCATATATCTTTGTCCATCACATCAGCGAATCAATTTATATTCTCAAGTCTGAAACGCGGGGCCCCCTTAAGAGCGGGGCCTGGGGTGATTGCTCCAGCTGCCACCCCAAAGGCCACTCCTGTTTGATGGGACATTTGATGGGTCCCTCTCTCATAACTTATAAAATAATTCAACAGACACACGCCATAGGACAGATGTTTACTTTCTATTTGCATTCATAGTTTTGTCTGCTTTTTGGGTTAACCTTATTTATTTGAAATTGCCGATTTAACCTTATCTCATTCCAGTTATCTTTTTTCTTTCTTGTGTTTGATTTTTGCCCTATTTTAGAATCTGTCTTGAATGTTTGTTATGTTTATGAATATATCTAGAGTATTTATGTTTTCAATTTTGACACTAAACTGTGCACCTAGACACTAAACTGTGCACCTAGACACTAAACTGTGCACCTAGACACTAAACTGTGCACCTAGACACTAGACTGTGCACCTAGACACTAAACTGTGCACCTAGACACTAAACTGTGCACCTAGACACTAGACTGTGCACCTAGACACTAGACTGTGCACCTAGACACTAGACTGTGCACCTAGACATTAAACTGTGCACCTAGACACTAAACTGTGCACCTAGACACTAAACTGTGCACCTAGACACTAAACTGTGCACCTAGACACTAAACTGTGCACCTAGACACTAAACTGTGCACCTAGACACTAAACTGTGCACCTAGACACTAAACTGTGCACCTAGACACTAAACTGTGCACCTAGACACTAAACTGTGCACCTAGACACTAAACTGTGCACCTAGACATTACACAACTAAGGTTATCGTGATTATTATCTCTATGTCTCGACACACCCCCTTATTTTTCACGCCCAAACACCACACACCCCCTTATTGACCACGCACAAACACCACACACCCCCTTATTGACCACGCACAAACACCACACACCCCCTTATTGACCACGCACAAACACCACACACCCCCTTATTGACCTCGCGCAAACACCACACACCCCCTTATTGACCACGCACAAACACCACACACCCCCTTATTGACCACGCCCAAACACCACACACACCCTTATTGACCACGCCCAAACACCACACACCCCCTTATTGACCACGCACAAACACCACACCCCCCCTTATTGACCACGCCCAAACACCACACACCCCCTTATTGACCACGCACAAACACCACACACCCCCTTATTGACCACGCACAAACACCACACACCCCTTATTGACCACGCACAAACACCACACACCCCTTATTGACCACGCCCAAACACCACACACCCCCTTATTGACCACGCCCAAACACCACACACCCCCTTATTGACCACGCACAAACACCACACACCCCCTTATTGACCACGCCCAAACACCACACTACCTTTTTTGTATGATATTTAGTCAATTAAAGACAACAATGTTATCTCTGTGATATTTCGGTAATCCTGCAGTTTCTACACGTACATTAGTTCACGCCCATTTGTATGTCTTATTAATTTCTAAGGCTTTTTTTGTCCCTTGAAGCTACATAATCGGAGTAGGATACATCCATTTTGTTTATCTAGTATCCTATTTTGCCGGGTTGTCACAGTAAGATGTCAACGGAAATTTTCTCAATTAAACACAAACAAAATAAGAATCAAACATCTAGTAACCAAATAAAAAATGAAATTGTCTTTAAAATATTTATTTATCTTCTAAGAAAATTAAAATAGATTATAAATATTTTTTAAAAACATCTTCAGTCAGTAAATTTCTTTTAGCATGTGTCATTCCAGTAAAAAAAAACACAACTATCTGGCAACCAAGATGCTAGATAAACAAAATGGATGTATCGTGACCAGATCATGTATCACACAGAGCCGAAAAAATGCCTTAGAAATTAATAAGCCCTACAAATTAGCGCTGTAAAATTAGTAATAATTAAAATACAACATATAATAATGCATTTAATAAATTAAAAACGTAAGTTCTCACGAGAAAATTATATTTCGCTGTGAAATAATATACGTGTAGAAACTGCAGGAATTCCGATGTTTCCATCGTACATCATGAACCATACAACCACGCTCACCCGTCTGTCTCAACACAACCACGCCCACCCATCTGTCTCAACACAACCACGCCCACCCATCTGTCTCAACACAACCACGCTCACCTGTCTGTCTCAACACAACCACGCCCACCTGTCTGTCTCAACACAACCACGCCCCCCTGTCTGTCTCAACACAACCACGCCCACCTGTCTGTCTCAATTCCACTCTTACATCATGTACAATACATTAGCTGTTACGACCACACCCACCTAGTCCCTAACAACAGTCACCATCAGCAACAGCTGTTGTAAGCCACGTCTAGAGATATTGTTTTTGTTTACTCAACAATGTCACGCTGACCCCGCTCTTCCGAGTAGCCACATCCCCACCCACGTTTTGAAACCTACTAAAGACAACACTGCTCTAACTGACGGCTCTAACTGACTGCTCTAACTGCTGTAACACCACATTAGAATACAATATACTGACTGCTCTAACTGACTGCTCTAACTGACTGCTCTAACCGACTGCTCTAACTGACTGCTCTAACTGCTCTAACTGCTGCGATGCATGCACAACTGTGCTTACAAATGTTTTGATCAGATGGAATGAGAAGAATAATCCTTGAATGTTCGTCTATCCACAATAATCCTTGAATGTGCGTCTGTCTATTCACAATCATATCGAGCTGTACTTTACCCAGAGACCACCGCAGTCCATGTGTACCGAAACAATCTTCTTGTTGGCTGACAATTTACAACCAGTTGGCACGCTCATATTATCCGGGAACTGTTTACATCCTCACAGCACGCTTTTACTGGTCTAGGATCTATACACATCCTATCTGCACACTCCTACTGGCCAATGATCTGTACACATACTATTTCCTCATTCCCAGTGGTCTAGGATCTATACACACGCTATCTGCACACTCCCACTGGCCAATGATCTATACACATCCTATTTGCACACGCCTACTGGTCAATGATCTGTACAAATACTATTTCCTCACTCCCACTGATCTAGGATCTATACACATCCTATCTGCACACTCCCACTGGCCAATGATCTATACACATACTATTTCCTCACTCCTACTGGTCTAGAATCTATAGACATTTCGCAAGGATGTGAAGATCGGCTTGTCACGAACTTGAGAAAATGTGATGAGTATCTTGATGAAGTCCAAGCAATTATTGGAATTCTGGGACCCATGAGGCTGTGGGCAAAGAGTACAGTAGACTAATTACTTGTTTCATTGTTACTATATTTAGAAATGACTGTAACAACATCTTATGTCATCAGCACGGCAACATGCTCCATTTATCTGGATGTCCTATTTGATGGGATCAAGAATCCTAAATGTCGAATTAAATGATTTCAAAAGACGCTGAGAAGTACACAAATTTGTTTGACGTCAGCAATCAGGAGGTCATCGACTAAATATGAGAGCTTTTTCCCAAGTCCATTCGACAATAGCGATGACCAGATTTTCAATAAGATCAAACTTTAGTGAATTCATTATCAGCATCGGGGACAGAATATTTTGAAGGGCTTGCATCAAGAAGTAGAGTCACTGCAATTGTTTGTCAAGGGTCCTTTGACTTACATCAAGCAGTAGAGCCACTGCACTGATTCGTCAGGAGCCCGTTGAATTACAGTAGTAACTAACACAACTTGCCTTATAACTAGTCACCAGCTCTATAAGGGAACTGCTGGATTTACACGAGACCTTGCAGTGAGTGGCTTGTCCCGACCTAATTGTTAAAGTTTGGTGTAAAATTCAGATGCGAATGCCAAACCCCTCAGTAGTACATATTTTATCAGTCTTACTGAGTATCATCCAATGAAATGCTAGTGGTGATAACTAAGCCTGATATCTTTATACAAAGCATGAAATTATTCATCGTATTCTGACATTTTCCCCCTTTAAATTCAAGGTTTCAAATAAAACTTAGTGGAGCAGATATCAAATGATGACTTAGTGGAGCAGATATCAAATGATGACTTAGTGGAGCAGATATCAAATGATAACTTAGTGGAGCAGATATCAAATGATAACTTAGTGGAGCAGATATCAAATGATAACTTAGTGGAGCAGATATCCAATGATTCAGTTTGTCTTGCACATCTATATACATTTTGTTAATATCTTAAGGATCCAATTTCGTCTCTGTACTCAGCCATTTAAACTTATTGACACATTTGTATCACAAGGGAAATGTTTCCATGAAACAACAACAATTCATTTACGTTAGAGTCGTCCATGTATGACACGCAACAAGCGTCACTATGGCAATGGCGGGAAGTAAACATAAAACTAATAAGCTGATCGGCGCATGCGCCTGGGCAGTGTTGCAGCCATCATGCTTGCACGCCTCCAGACAACCGTAGATCTTGGTCTGCTCCTCCCCAAAGATGAAGCGGATGTCGCCACAGTGGCTCCCCCAGTCAGAATCACTGCAGTCACGGACCAAGATCTTGGTTCCATCCTCTGAGATAGGAAAATAAAGAAAGAAAACAAATTAATGTTATCCTTATGAGTCATTTGGATGTGTCAATTTGTTCCCCCCAGCTGCGAGAATTTACTAAGCCATTAAAATTTACAATGATCTCCAATTGATTAATTATTTTTTTAAACTAAAGGATTTACTGTTATTGCTTATGGTGGATTATGAAGCTTTCTAAAAATTAATCCATAGAAATCCTTTAGCGGTCTTGTCATCAAAATGTTCTAATCGTAACATCACAGCACGAGTTACCTTTCTTTATTTTCTGATAAGAAATACCCGCGATAAAAATAAATCTATATCGTCACGATGTAAAGCCATCATGTTATCTGATATAAAGGATAAACCAATCTTAAGTACTCAATCTTAGAAACTGTGATTAAATTAAAGCTTTCAGACAACGGAAGCATCAACCAAACAATATAAACATCTGGTATTTAAAAAAAAATTACTCGAGTTGAAAACAAGACGACAAAGATTGGTTACAGATGTTATATTACAAAGGGAAATAGCAACCTATGTGTACTGTTTTGTATTTTGTCCTAGAAAAACACATTTTTCAAGGCACAATGTCCTGGCGGGCGGTGATGAATGGTTTGACAGTAAGTTCTTGTACAGATAGATCCAGGGGAGAAAATGATGTAAGGACAGTTCACGTGAACATAGCAAGTCACGTGAACATAGCAAGTCACTTGAACATAGCAAGTCACGTGAACATAGCAAGTCACGTGAACATAGCAAGTCACGTGAATATAGCAAGTCACGTGAACATAGCAAGTCACGTGAACATAGCAAGTCACGTGAACATATAAGTCACGTGAACATAGCAAGTCACGTGAACATAGCAAGTCACGTGAGCATAGCAAGTCACGTGAACATAGCAAGTCACGTGAACATAGCAAGTCACGTGAACATAGCAAGTCACGTGAGCATAGCAAGTCACGTGAACATAGCAAGTCACGTGAACATAGCAAGGAAACCAAAATGTGAGCCTAATGTGCCTGCAATCATATCGACTAATAATAAACACAAGTAAAATAATCTTGGAGTTTCCCTCACTGTTTGTTATTGACACAAGCCAACTTTGTTGGTCAGCCGTTGATTGTTGGTCAGCCGTTGATTGTTGGTCAGCCGTTGATTGTTGGTCAGCCGTTGATTGTTGGTCAGCCGTTGATTGTTGGTCAGCCGTTGATTGTTGGTCAGCCGTTGATTGTTGGTCAGCCGTTGATTGTTGGTCAGCCGTTGATTGTTGGTCAGCCGTTGATTGTTGGTCAGCCGTTGATTGTGTTACCGTCCACCAACATCTAATCCACATATTTGTTTTAAGTCTGGCTAGTGACAGATTGATGGATACCAACACTGGGGTGATTAAATATCACGCAACAAACTATTTCACCTTTTAGCTACAGACGTCATGGCCCTAGGCGGGGATGGAGGGGCGTCCTATATCTAAGCAAACATTCGACAATTCTATTTGTTTCAAAATCATTGTATTGTGAGAATATTTTTTTATGATTTCCCATGGCTGAGGGCGAACTAACCCCTAATTTAGACTACTCCTAGTGGTCTTAAAACTCCTGGACGTTTTATTCAGGACTCGGAATGAAAATTCAAATTTTAAACGTTTATTATTTTTTACACATCTTACCTTATGTGTCTTCAGCCTCTAAAATTTACCACATCTGTCCTTGTGGTCTAATATCTGTCCTTGTGGTCAATATCTGTCCTTGTGGTCTAATATCTGTCCTTGTGGTCTAATATCTGTCCTTGTGGTCTAATATCTGTCCTTGTGGTCAATATCTGTCACTGTGGTCTAATATCTGTCCTTCTGGTCTAATATCTGTCCTTGTGGTGTAATATCTGTCATTCTGGTCTAATATCTGTCCTTGAGGTCTAATATCTGTCCTTGTGGTCTAATATCTGTCCTTGTGGTCTAATATCTGTCCTTGTGGTCTAATATCTGTCCTTGTGGTCTAATATCTGTCCTTGTGGTCTAATATCTGTCCTTGTGGTCTAATATCTGTCCTTGTGGTCTAATATCTGTCCTTGTGGTCTAATATCTGTCCTTGTGGTCTAATATCTGTCCTTCTGGTCTAATATCTGTCCTTGTGGTGTAATATCTGTCATTCTGGTCTAATATCTGTCCTTGAGGTCTAATATCTGTCCTTGTGGTCTAATATCTGTCCTTGTGGTCTAATATCTGTCCTTCTGGTCTAATATCTGTCCTTGTGGTCTAATATCTGTCATTCTGGTCTAATATCTGTCCTTGAGGTCTAATATCTGTCCTTGTGGTCTAATATCTGTCCTTGTGGTCTAATATCTGTCCTTCTGGTCTAATATCTGTCCTTGTGGTCTAATATATGTCCTTCTAGTCTAATATCTGTCCTTGTGGTCTAATATCTGTCCTTCTGGTCTAATATCTGTCCTTCTGGTCTAATATCTGTCCTTGTGGTCTAATATATGTCCTTCTGGTCTAATATCTGTCCTTGTAGTCTAATATATGTCCTTGTGGTCTAATATATGTCCCTTGTGGTCTAATATCTGTCCTTCTGGTCTAATATCTGTCCTTCTGGTCTAATATCTGTCCTTGTGGTCTAATATCTGTCCCTCTGGTCTAATATATGTCCTTCTGGTCTAATATCTGTCCTTCTGGTCTAATATCTGTCCTTGTTCTAATATCTGTCCTTCTGGTCTAATATCTGTCCTTGTTCTAATATCTGTCCTTCTGGTCTAATATATGTCATTCATGTCTAATATCTGTCCTTCAGGTCTAATATCTGTCCTTGTGTCTAATATCTGTCCTGTGGTCTAATATATGTCCTTGTGGTCTAATATCTGTCCTTGTGGTCTAATATATGTCCTTGTGGTCTAATATCTGTCCTTGTGGTCTAATATCTGTCCTTGTGGTCTAATATCTGTCCTTGTGGTCTAATATATGTCCTTGTGGTCTAATATCTGTCCTTGTGGTCTAATATCTGTCCTTGTGGTCTAATATCTGTCCTTCTGGTCTAATATATGTCCTTCTGGTCTAATATCTGTCCTTGTGGTCTAATATCTGTCCTTCTGGTCTAATATCTATCCTTCTGGTCTAATATCTGTCCTTCTGGTCTAATATCTGTCCTTCTGGTCTAATATCTGTCCTTCTGGTCTAATATCTGTCCTTCTGGTCTAATATTTGCCCTTCTGGTCTAATTCAAACTGATACTATCAATACAAGATTGACATAAACTTTTGACCATTTAAATCTTTTTCTGTTGAAAGTTCTTTCCGTTTCATAAATCTTAAAATATGTTTACCTGTTAATAAACAGTTTGCCGATGAAAATTAAAAAAAAAGATTTTTTTCATCTTTTCAGCCGCAGTTTAATTTCATCATTGAAAGATATATGCGAAGTGCGATGTGTACATTTGTATAGGACTGTGTGAAATTTAGCTCATTCAAAAGCAGCAACATTTTTAGCTCTGTGCACGTGCATTGGGCTACTTCCTTTTCCTTACCCTGAGCCTGGGGCTAGACAATAACATTTTAAGAGTTCAGAAAATGGACTAATTCTGAAGGTAAGCAGTGTTTGAAATCACTTGAATATTCTTCCATTAACTTGGCTGCTGGCCATCGGATGGCAAAATTGCTGAGCTCAGTTAGGTTTGTAAGAAAGCCAAATTTCTCATGGATGTCTTTATATGCGCCTAACCAATGTTGTAGGGCTTAAGAAAGTTTGTCAATGATTACAAGAAATACCTCAACCTTGAATTTTTGTCTCGGGGAGAATACCGTTGTGGTGATGTCCCTTTATCAAACTGACGCTTTTTAAAAAAATTTTTTTAGATCCTTTATATTAACTTGTGGTGTCTGGGTGGTTGGTTGTGTAAGCCCTTGTCGAAAAACTTTGGATCGATTTTTAACCCACTTCCTCGTAAGCTAGCAAGCTGAAATTTTGATGGCAGTTTTGTACCGATGATAAAAACGCTGCAATAAAAGTTCAGATCGATGGCATCTACTGTAATTAAATTATTGAATTTTTAGTTTATTTTATTTATCTCTATGTATCATGTTATTTTTTGAGATAGAGCGTAGCGGTGCGTATTATATTGAACAACCTTTCTGTCACGCAATAAGGTGCGTATTTTATTGACAACACTTTTTATAAACATATTCCTGATCGGTGCGCATTATATTAAACATGTTTTACGACACAACGGCAATTTTGTATTTTTGGATGGTCTTGCGCTGCGTATTATCATGAACATTCTGTTAGTTACGTCTAGTACATAAAGGGTTTATAGTCAAAAACTTGGTTTTTCACGGGTTTTATTTTGTTTTGTTTTTTGATAGCATTGAAGATTGTTTATACTCTTTTTTACCACGAACTTGTCCTTTCCTTTGAAATCCTTTTGTTTCAAGTCGACAGCCACGTGGCTGATTTTCGTTTGTTGCTAATTCTTCCAGTGCTGCGATATTCTCATGGTATGAGTTTATTAAGAGACCTTACAGCATCATGTAAGACCAACTTGTATCAGACAAGGTTTGGTTAACATGTATCAATTTCATGTGTTTTTTGAAGTACCTGTCAAAGATGAGTAGATGCAACAAGCCGGGTATAAAGATTTTGTAGAAGACAAAAAAATCTGACTACAGCAGGATAACCTGCTGCACTTTTCCAAACCAAATTAAGGGAATGATCTGCGCACGGCACATAATGAGCAACACTGCACTTCTCATAAAGAATAGCCTGGTTTCCCTTATACTTCCTACTCATATTTGCCGCATTGCCGTATGACTGTCCAAGGCATTTTCAGGGATTCATAGCTGTCAACTTCTAATTTTTCCTGAATAAATAGAATTTCAATTCATCTCACGTAAACAGAGTGAAACTGTTTAATTCGCAGGGTAATCTGATGTCGCTGAAAGGCGTGAACTCTAGCTCAATGACAGCAGAGAGTGGGTTCATGAATACACCATCCCATCTGTCACAGAGCGAACAATTTTGAGAGTTGTAGAAAACGATCTAAATTATAAAAAAAATATATATATATTAAAAAAACAACAAAAAAAAACAACAAGCAAACAAACAAAAAACTAGAGAATTTCCATCTAAAAGAATGAAATCTGATAATGTTCACAAGGACTTGGTGCTGCCCCTTTTTGTTTCGAAGACATTTGTTATTACCATTCTCTAGTGCTTGGTGATATAATAATAAGATTGGGGAAAAGCTTATTAATCACTTACGGATTCAAATCAATTTAAATATTTTTATCTGAAAAAAAAAGCAACAACAACAGCAGAGGTTCTTTGCTTTATCTATGCAAAATTAAGTCATGTCTAAATTTAAGCAGCGTATTCTCAGAAGTAACGAACTTTCAAACGCAGAAAGTCCAGGCAAAACGCTTTAATAATCACATTTTGTATTTTAACTCTCAGGTTTGATGGAAACCTCGTCTGGAATTCGACCGTGGAATGGATTGCCTATAAAACCAGGAAAACCAACACACTTTTAACATTTAAAACTCAAATAAATATGCAAGACTAGACAAAAACCATGGATAAGCGTTGGACGCAATAATCTTTTGTATATAGAATTTGCGTCTGTAACAGATACAATTCAATATTGCCATACACGTATTCCAATCAATTCAAATTTCCGCTTCTGAATAATCCGAAGAAAAAAAAATAATTTAAAAAAAAACGAATGACACATTTATAGTATTAGTGTTTAAATTCTCTCCATCCCTCCTACCTTAAATCCACCAAAAACCAAAAACATCAAAAAGCTGTATCCGTCCCTTTCACGAATACATTCCAAGCTGAGATCGAGTGATTTCAATGGGTGTTTCCCCAGACAATACGAGAGATTGTCACGTAATGATTTAATAGTTGCGTTATGTAAATGCGCTATTGTAAGAGAGCTTACTAAAACGTTTTATTACCCCCCCCCTCCCGCAGCCTCTCGCACCCTGAGCACAATCCGAACTCGCGAGGAAGTTTTACATTCAACAATTGATACAATTGTACAAACTTGTCAACAGTTAAACCAACAATTGATACAATTGTAAAAACTTGGCCAACATTAAACCAACAATTGATACAATTGTACAAACTTGGCCAGAAATTAAAACAACATTTGATACAACTGTACAAACTTGGCCAACATTAAACCTACAATTGATACAATTGTACAAACTTGGCCAACATTAAACCAACAATTGATACAATTGTACAAACTTGGCCAACATTAAACCTACAATTGATACAAATGTACAAACTTGGCCAACATTAAACCAACAATTGATACAACTGTACAAACTTGGCCAACATTAAACCAACAATTGACACAACTGTACAAACTTGGCTAATATTAAACCTACAATTGATACAATTGTACAAACTTGGCCAGCAATTAAAACAACATTTGATACAATTGTACACACTTGGCCAACATTAAACCTACAATTGATAAAACTGTACAAACTTGGCCAACATTAAACCAACAATTGATACAACTGTACAAACTTGACCAACATTAAACCTACAATTGATACAATTGTAAAAACTTGGCCAACATTAAACCAACAATTGATACAACTGTACAAACTTGGCCAACATTAAACCTACAATTGATACAATTGTACAAACTTGGCCAACATTAAACCTACAATTGATACAATTGTACAAACTTGGCCAACATTAAACCTACAATTGATACAACTGTACAAACTTGGCCAACATTAAACCTACAATTGATACAATTGTACAAACTTGGCCAACATTAAACCTACAATTGATACAATTGTAAAAACTTGGCCAACATTAAACCAACAATTGATACAACTGTACAAACTTGGCCAACATTAAACCTACAATTGATACAATTGTACAAACTTGGCCAACATTAAACCTACAATTGATACAATTGTACAAACTTGGCCAACATTAAACCTACAATTGATACAACTGTACAAACTTGGTCAACATTAAACCTACAATTGATACAATTGTACAAACTTGGCCAACATTAAACCTACAATTGATACAATTGTACAAACTTGGCCAACATTAAACCAACATTTGATACAATTGTACAACAATGGCCAACAATGAACAGTATCATGGAAGGTCAGCTGGGGTCGTTTGATGAGCTCTCAGCAGAATAAAGAAATCTTTCAATAACGTAAAGTGCAAGTGAAGCAGTAGATTGTCTAGATCCTGCTGGCCATGGCCTCCCTGGGGATAGCTCCGGGTCCCATCGATGGCTTACTGGCCACTTTCTGATGGGCTTTAGAAATGGATTGTCCAGCTTGGAATCCCGGAAAGTAAAGGAAAAATCCTTAAAAATCTCTTTTGTGTTGGTTTAACCTGAAGTGAACTCAAACACAATCTGTAGCGTCTCTCTTTCACCATCTCCTTCCTGGTATGCGTGCGGGTGTGGGCGGGCATGGCAAGGAGAGAGAGATTTGATCAAACAATTCTTATTAGTGCACGATGGTATTATGGACACGTTTAGCTGGGGCCGATGATGGTATTATGGACACGTTTGACTGGGGCCAATGATGGTATATGGACACGTTTGGCTGGGGCCAATGATGGTATATGGACACGTTTGGCTGGGGCCAATGATGGTATATGGACACGTTTGGCTGGGGCCAATGATGGTATTATGGACACGTTTGTTTGCGGCCAGTGATGGTATTATGCACACGTTTGTTTGCGGCCAATGATGGTATTATGGACACGTTTGTTTGCGGCCAATGATGGTATTATGGACACGTTTGTTTGCGGCCGATGATGGTATTATGGAAAGTATGGCTGGGCAAGAATTTGAAAAAGAAAATACAAATTTAGAAAGTTATTTTAAACTCGGCAGTTGTGGAAGGAAACAAATTAGGTTAACGTCTTCTAAAATGTACGGAGATAAACATTAGTTTAGAGATATAGTGTATTACGGAATGTGAAAACCGGACAAATAATTATGTAAATGAAGGGTGGCAATTCTGGCCAAATAATAAATATGGCGTCATCAAGGTGAACTCTAACGTCTTGTTATTGTATTCTAAATGTCACGTGGTATTGCACAATTAATTAAATAATAAACCCACTCAGGACACCACATTGGCGACGAGGTGGAGATTCAAATATATGTCACGTTGATGACAATAAATAAAGATAAGTAAATTAGACAAAGGAAGAGAAATACGCCACACGGGAGATTAGGAAATACGCAACATTAGTGACTAGGATTGGCGACGTCATTATATGTCACGTTGATGACAATATTATATAAATAAGTATAAATAAAATTATAAAGAATGTCTAATCTTAAACAGTATGATGAGAGTTTGGAGCCCTTCTCAAACCACATCATCTACAACGATCGATAAACTTAGAACAATTTTTGCAAGATTTGTATTACCCAATCAAATTGTTAGTGACAATGGACCACAATTTTTATCTGAACAATTCAACAGATTTGTCACTAACAATGGTATTAAACATATTACCAGCTCACCATATAAACCTTCTACAAATGGACTTGCTGAAAGATTAGTTCAAAGTTTTAAACATGCAATGAAAGCTTCTGCAAGTGACTCTGGAAATATTGTCACAAAATTAGCAAGATTCCTACTTTCATATCGCAATACTCAGCATAATACAACGGGCGAATCACCTGCAAAATTAATGTTTTGTAGACAACTTCGTACCAGAACTTCATTGGTCAAACCAAGTGTTGACGAAACAGTATCCAAGCAAGAAGCTGACCAACATAGATCCCATAAAGGACAATTCCGTGAATTCAGTCCAGGACAAACCGTCCTCACAAGGTACTACAGGAACCTAGATAAATGGATCAGTGGAACAATTGTAGAGAGATCTGGTCAGCTCTCCTACATTGTCGAAATGCCTCCAACTATTCAAAGGAAAAATTTACCTACATGGTTCCCCCCTCCTCAGGTCGCAGAACCAGCCTCAACAAATAAAGATAGTGTGCCGAATTCATCTGTTCTTGACACCTCAGCAGTCAAGAAACCAACAATTCAAACCACATCAGAGTCAACAGATACCTCTGAAAATGCCTTAAGAAGATCGAAGAGACAACCAAAGCCCACACAAAAAGACTAATTAATGAACTTTAGGTGTGTGTTTGAATTGAATGTACATAATGACATTTTCTTTGGAGGGGAGATGGTATAGTGTATTACGGAATGTGAACACCGGACAAATAATTATGTAAATGGAGGGTGTCACTTCCGGCAGTGTGTAAAAATAATAAATATGGCGTCATCAAGGTGAACTCTAACGTCTTGTACATGTATTCTTAATGTCTTGTTGGTATTCCACAATTAATTAAATAATAAACTCACTCACGACACCACAAGCGATTCTTCTGTCGATGAACAAATTAAACATTTTCTGAACAGATTGGTCAGGAACAAGGCGAAAAGTTGCCAGTCTTTCAATGATAAAACCAAGCATCAAAAACTGACAGTTTAATGTGATTTTTGCGCACATAATTAACAAAGGAAAGCGGCTGGATAGCGAAGTCGATAGTTCGCTTGCCTCACAAGCTGAGGGGCGTGGGATCTTTCCCACGTTAAGGCCACAATAAAAATGTTGATGAATGACTATTGCTAATAAAAGTCCTCCGCTGATCTGGAGAGGAGATGGGCGCCGCCATATCTACCAAGCACCGAAGCCCCGAGAAAGCTTTAATGGAAACATTAGAGCCCCCCTACGACCACAAGGTTATGGGACAAATTTAAAAAAAAATAACAAAGGTCTTTAGCCGACAGATGGACCTAGACAACTGGTTTTTGTGATTAAACAACTTCAGCTTGCATGTCATATTAGATTAAGTTTTTAGCACTTTATAACAACTCCAACCTTGTTGTCATCATTAATCAGTCAAACTAATCCCATATGAGACACATCTCCTTTTTCCTTCAACAGTTTACTCATGTTTGCATCACTTCATAAGAAATACAATCCTATCCTTTCACTGCCAAGACAAGCCGTAAAAAAGTGTTTCCCCATTGTATATTTAAGCAACATCATAATTCATATATTTAACGCCTGTCACAGAATGAAGATTACTCACTGAATCTAAGAGATTTTAGGGGTAAATACCCTTTAAATCTGATCTGGCAGAGAGCATGGCGGGAAAAGGGGGGGGGGTAGAGATTCTTTTAATGATGTATTTGGTCAGTCTGGTCGTCATGCAATCGGCGGATGAGATGAGATCCACAACAGATATCCACAACAGAGTTCCACAACAGAGTTCCACAACAGATATCCACAACAGAGATCCACAACAGAGTTCCACAACAGAGATCCACAACAGAGATCCACAACAGAGATCCACAACCGATCTCATTCAAACTGTTTTATAAACAATCAACCTTTGATGGTGTGTGGAGGTGACTGGTATAATCAACTTTAAATCGTATTTGGACAGGAACAATGTAATCAAATTTAAATCGTATTTGGAGAAGAACAATATAACTAATTTTTAATGGTATTTAGAGAGGAACAATCTAATCAACTTTTATTCGTGATTGAAGGTGAAGAATGTAATCAATCTATAACTATGGTGGCACTTGACGAACACTATCAGCAAAAATTAACTGTGATTGGATAGGAACGAAATACTCAGACGTAAAAATATTAAAGCAGATAAGAAGGAAGTTTAGACGAACTTATAGCACTATCTTGTTTTTAATAAACAGAATTAAATAGTTAATTTAAATAGCAAACCGTAAAAACCAAAGTTTTTGACTATAAATCCTTTATATTTGAGACATAACTAAAAGTATTGATTGTGTTCAATATAATACGCACCACGCGACAGACTAGCACAAAAATGTACATGTTACATAGAGATACACAGCGATAAACTAAAAATTCATTAATTTCTGTTGTGGATTCAATCGATGTGAAATTTTGATACATCATTTTTATCGTCACCAAGATCTGCCTGCAAAATATCAGCTCGATGGGATACGGGGAAGTGTGATAAAATCGATACAGATTGTTTTCAGCAAGCAATCAAGCAGACACTACGAGTTAATTTAAAGGATTTAAAAATTCAAATACTCCAATACTTAACTCATCAACTTTAATGATGTGGAAATTATTTCATTTCCTATAATGTCTGGACCAATTTTGCTTCTGTTTCGGACCAACTAAACTTTGCCGATAATATCGCTCTACCCCCTCCAGCATTTCCTTACAACAGGGTGATCAGTTTAGTTTGAACTCTAGTTGATTTCTTCACGTTTCTCGCCCTGTATGATGCTGAAGGCTTTTAGGAGAGACGTTCTCTTTTTAATATCTCATTCTTTTTAAATATCGGGACTTCATAGGCAACAAGCAAGGAATAAACACTTTTAAAAATATGAATTGAATTTTATCGTTGACCGGCATCAAGTGATAAGTCGTTAGATAAAAAGTGATCAAGACAATTTAAAGGCGGTTGGTAAATAAAACAAGCCAGTAAAAACAAAGTTTTTGACCATAAATCCCTTATATATGAGACTTAACTAAAAGTATTGATTATGTTCAAACGCGACAAATATTTACAGACTGAATCTGTCTTAACTCCCCTTCGCTTTTAACCCGGGGGGGGGAGTGAGAGAGGGGAAAGGTCTTGTCACCGATCGTTGGACCGAGCTCAGCGTGACACGCAAAATGTAAACAAAAGCACGCCGGTACACTTGGTTAAAACACGAGATGTGTTCACCTGTGGCTGGGGTGAAGTCAAGTGACCCGTAAAATGTAAACGATAGCGACCGCTACATATAGTTTATATAGATAAATTAAAAATGCATTAATTTAATAACTGTACGTTCGATCGATCTGAAATATTGATACGATGCATTGTTAGGTGACACGGGCCCGTGTGCCAAATTTCAGCTCGATGCCTTCACGGGAAATGGGTCATTTTTACTTTTGTTTTTCCGCAGTGCCCGCCCAAGACAGACAGAGAGACAGAGACGACGGCGGTGAAGTTAATATAAGGGGTTTAAATATTAGCTTTGGTCTTGGAGGAGAATGGACAGGTTGTGCTGGTGGAAAGGTGTGGGGGGGTGGGGGGCGTGGGATGGGTGAAATTTTAATATCTCTCTCCTTTATTTCCTCCAACAAGTTTGTCGTTTACCTTAACCTGGCACGTAATGTCCTGATTATAACCACTTAGGACAAGACCCTCATTTCTTAAATTGTCTTCACGACCTTAGCGCCACCTATCCTCACAATCTGAATTTGAAAAGATTCCCGAACAGGACGCGGTACGTTAATATCGGATCATCTCCCTTGATATCGTCTGCAAGCGTTCGTGTTGTTTTTCGTGGCCTGACTTGAAACTCGATAATTAAACTCTGTGGGGCGGCCCTCTATGAATGGCTCGCTATGAGATGGAAAGACAGCTTTTATTTAACCACCCGCAAGATTATATCCTTCCCAGAAATCAATGCCACGGGCAATGATAAGTAAACGAGGCTCCAATTGTTGCATCAGCGAGTTGTGTGGAGAGAGTCGGGAGTGAGTGTGTGGGAGGTGTGCGGGGGGGGGGTAGTTTCAGCGGCGAGATTAACTTGTGGCTAAGGGGATTGTATGGATGTCTGATCCACGAGTTGTGCCACTTATATGACAAGAATATACGTTCAAGGAATGCATGTAGACTTTGGGGATGAATAGATCGCGTTTATTAGAATGAAGGCGATACTGTACATACAAAGGGGTCGTAGGGATATTTAAAGATGGGCTCAATTGTTTTAGTATTTTAACTATTGCCTTTTCTCAAATTCCAATAGTAAATATATGTAAATAGAAGATTCAAATACAACGCTAAGTGAGGTGTCATTATTTATAGCTGTGTTTTACAGATGGCATAAACATCATTCATCTTGCAACTCTCACCTCTCTCTCCCTTGAATTTAATGCAGTGAGTTCCCTTGAACAGCCCGTAGTTACAGCCCCTCTCAATGAAGCGGATGGTGGCCATCCCCCGGTCAAACTCGTCCTCACACTCTTTGGTCTCTCCGTCGATGGACGTGCACTTATAGCAGTCAATGGCGTCAACTGGGGAAGGTTCAATCAGAAGATGAGCCAACCGTCACACCGTCAAACATGAACAGTGCACACAATAATTATATATGAGGAGTAGACTCACAACTTGAGAGTGATAGCAAGGGTTCGCATTTATACTTTCTCATTACTGTAGAAATGCATTAAGTTATAATTTTCTGAGATTAAAAAAATGTACATTTTAAAACTGTTTTTAACGAAATTTCCCATGGGAAAAATTGCGTTTATATATTTGAAATGTCTGTTCGAGCTTGATAATGCAACTCCTTCTGAACCATACCAGATAGAGGGTTTGGGTCTCTGAAAATATGTTAAGGAGGTCCCAAGGATGTGCAAGGACCAAAAAATACCGACAATATTTACTGGATTTCCTAGAAAATAAAAAAAAACCCGAAAAATATCAGTATTTTGTCAATTTATCGCCAAACATAACATCTATCGGGTTGAAACAAACGCCAAACGATAGCTAATAATATTTAGAACAATGTTGGAGAGGTAATTTTTGAAAAATATCTTTTCATTCGACTCCCCTAATTTTAGCAGCAATTTGTAGATAGCAATTGTTGTGTTTAGTTGTTAGAATTATTCATTTGAAATGACTTTTAATGCAATCTAAAGTGATTTCCCTTGAATAAAAAAATCGAAAATTCTTTGTTGGAAATTGCGTTTAAATACTCATTCGAGTTTTTATTACTTGTTTTTTCATGTTTATTTTCATTCAGAAAAAAAAACAACTTCATTCTGTTAGCATTAAAAAAAATAATTACACGTTTATCGCTCGACCTCAACATTGACAAATGGTAGCCTACATTATAACAAGGGAGTCAGGGGGAAAACGCTATGGATTTTAAAATGATACAAATGTGATGATCATAAATTAAGAACGGCAATTCTCAAGGTCAAAGTAGCAGATTGCACGACGTCTGTTTGGCCCATGACAATAAGGTCCTTCATGATGACTCTTCTCTTTTGGCCAGGGGAACCAAATTGTCTGGGGCCTTTTTATGGAGGGTCAGATTATCTGGGGCATTTTTTCGGAGCTTTATTGAAGTAGGCCTGTCTACAGACCATTATTATATGTGGCTGATTTGTCTGGGCTTAATTTTCCGGGCAGGACTTTCGGGATGCTTAGGTCAGAGATGGACCTATCAAAGGCAGGGGAGAGGGGACCTGCGTGAAGTTCTGTAGGCTGTTGACAGGCAAGGCGAACGAGGCAACTGCCTTGGGCCCCGCATACTCTAGGACCGGTCCCGGCAGTTGACAGATAACGTTCAGTGACCCGCGTACTCTAGGACCGGCCCCGGCAGTTGACAGGCAAGGCGAACGAGGCAACTGCCTTGGGCCCCGCATACTCTAGGACCGGTCCCGGCAGTTGACAGATAACGTTCAGTGACCCGCGTACTCTAGGACCGGCCCCGGCAGTTGACAGGCAAGGCAAACGAGGCAACTGCCTTGGGCCCCGCATACTCTAGGACCGGTCCCGGCAGTTGACAGATAACGTTCAGTGACCCGCGTACTCTAGGACCGGTCCCGGCAGTTGACAGATAACGTTCATTGACGAACGCCACTAAGCATTTAAACAAAAATCTCCATGCCCACTTCACAGGGCTTCCAAGAGCAGGCAACAGCAAAGCGTCCAAAAGTTATCAATAATTACAATAGAAGTTGAGAGATTTCCCTTTTTTCCCTTTCTTTTAAACTTTTGCACCTGTGTCTTTGTGTCAAATGTTCTCTTCGATGCCTGTTAGAGAACCCGCGCAAAGCGTTTTGTCATTTCTCTGTTTGGAAAACGTCATATCTCTCTAAGAAATGTATTATTTTTAAACAATGTTTTCATACATCTGTCTTATTCTGCATAAATCTGTATTTAGCTGTTGGTCTCCTACTATATATTTTTAAAACAAATTCTTTATATTAACGTCACCGTCTTGTCTCTCTGTCTCTTTCAAAGATTTAATGCTTGAATTTAAATTATTCGTTAATTGCCCTAATAATAATATATAAGAATATATAAGGATTTCTGAGAGACAACCTAATTAAAGTCTTCATAGCTGATACCACCAACAGCACGACACCCAAGGATCTCTGAGAGACAACCTAATTAAAGTCTTCATTGCTGATACCACCAACAGCACGACACCCAAGGATCTATGAGAGACAACCTAATTAAAGTCTTCATAGCTGATACCACCAACAGGACGACGTCCAATTATCTCAGAGAGACAACCTAATTAAAGTCTTCATAGCTGATACCACCAACAGGACGACATCCAAGGATCTCAGAGACAACCTAATTAAAGTCTTCATAGCTGATACCACCAACAGGACGACATCCAAGGATCTCTCAGAGACAACCTAATTAAAGTCTTAATAGCTGATACCACCAACAGGACGACATCCAAGGATCTCTCAGAGACAACCTAATTAAAGTCTTAATAGCTGATACCACCAACAGGACGACATCCAAGGATCTCAGAGACAACCTAATTAAAGTCTTCATAGCTGATACCACCAACAGGACGACATCCAAGGATCTCTCAGAGACAACCTAATTAAAGTCTTAATAGCTGATACCACCAACAGGACGACATCCAATGATCTCTCAGAGACAACCTAATTAAAGTCTTCATAGCTGATACCACCAACAGGACGACATCCAAGGATCTCTCAGAGACAACCTAATTAAAGTCTTCATAGCTGATACCACCAACAGGACGACATCCAAGGATCTCTCAGAGACAACCTAATTAAAGTCTTCATAGCTGATACCACCAACAGGACGACATCCAAGGATCTCAGAGAGACAACCTAATTAAAGTCTTAATAGCTGATACCACCAACAGGACGACACGCCAGCCGTACCTATAGACACTAACATTGTGAAACCAAGTTTATCATGACATCTGTGATTTCTCTCATTGATACCGATTATTGCCATACCCTCCTGGTCCATACATGTAACAGCTGCATACACGAGTCAGTAAAGACAATTACGTTACGTGAACTTGAAACCTCTACTTCTCAATAATTGTAATGCAACAAAAACTAAATTATTATTATTTTGAAACCGTCAACAAAACTAGACCAATATTGAAACTTTCAAGCCAAGCGTTAGTCTTATCCAACATTTAAAAAGTGAACAGTCAGTAGGTATACACCTTTAGACAGTGTTTTAACCTGACCAAAACAAAGGTCGTGATGACACTTGTGCTAATATGATGTAACAATCTAACCGTGATGTGCAAGCTTGCAGGAGTGGAAGCCAACTAACGTCAAGTGATGTGCAAGCTTGCAGGAGTGTAAGCCAACTAACGTCAAGAAAATCCATGATTATAGCTGTGATTACGGCCTCTTATTTTGCGAGCCATACAAGTTTGAAAAACCCTGGCTATGCTGTACCTCTCACTCTAATCTATGTTTCTTGTCTGGCCTATCGATCCAGGCGTAGGCAACAAGTAAGACTCCACGCTAATTGCTCAGATGCTCCATGTGACATTTTCACTTGACGTCTGGAGAGAGGGAAGAAGCCAGTTGGAGCAGGCCTACATGGAGGTATCGAGTGAATCAGGTTGGGAGCAGGATGTGAAGTGACGCTCATGAGATTGGGGGGGGGGTGGAATTGTGTGGGGGTTGTAAGGGGGTGGGGTGTAGAACAGAAAAAGTACTCAGACTTTTGTCTTATAACGAGGGAGAGAGAGGGGATAGTGGGAATATAGAACAGAAAAAGTACTCAGACTTTTGTCTTATAACTAGAGAGAGAGAGAGAGGGCTAGTGGGAATATAGAACAGAAAAAGTACTCAGACTTTTGTCTTATAACGAGAGAGAGAGAGAGGGATAGTGGGAATATAGAACAGAAAAAGTACTCAGACTTTTGTCTTATAACGAGAGAGAGAGGGGGGGGATAATGGGAAGATAGAACATTAACATACTTTCACCTTCTGTCTTATAACGGAATAGGAATAGTGGGAATATTGTACAAACATACTTATAACTTATAATGGGAGAAGAAAATGGGAATATAACAATTCTACCACTTTCTATTTTATATCGTCAATGGCGATAGAGGTGTAAAAAAAAAGAGATTTAGAGAGAATGAAAAGTGCGATTGACTGGTGAGGCACTGAGAGACGAGTTAAGGGCGATTGACTGGTGAGACACTGAGAGACGAGTTAAGGGCGATTGACTGGTGAGACACTGAGAGACGAGTTAAGGGCGATTGACTGGTGAGGCACTGAGAGACGAGTTAAGTGCGATTGACTGGTGAGGCACTGAGAGACGAGTTGAAAAACGAAGAAATAAAAATATAAGAGAGTGGATGAAAGAGGATAAGTGAAGTTTCAATAACGAGAGAGAGAGAGAGAGAGAGAGAGAGAGAGAGAGAGAGAGACAGAGAGACAGAGAGAGACAGAGAGAGAGAGAGAGAGAGAGTGAGAGAAAAGAAGAGGAAGGTGAGAAAGAAAGAAAGAGAGAGAGAAAGAGAGAGAGAGAGAAAACGAGAGAGAGCGTGAAGGGAGAGAGCGAGAGAAACAATGAATGTGATTAAAATAAAAAGATTGTAGTCCAGCCAGAAGTATGGTAACAGACAAGACTACTGACGTCACGACTTTAGTTGATGACTTGTAAATGAGAGCAGTTCGTGACAGAGATAAAACTAATGATAAAATAGCGTGACGTCATCAAACTGATGGGGTAGAAATAGGGATACAGTGAAGTAAAATAATAGGATAAAATGGGGAATAAGTGAAGTAAAATAATGGGATAAAATGGGGATAAAGTGAAGTAAAATAATGGGATAAAATGGGGATAAAGTGAAGTAAAATAATGGGATAAAATGGGGATAAAGTGAAGTAAAATAATGGGATAAAATGGGGATAAAGTGAAGTAAAATAATGGGATAAAATGGGGATAAAGTGAAGTAAAATAATGGGATAAAATGGGAATACAGTGAAGTAAAATAATGGGATAAAATGGGGATAAAGTGAAGTAAAATAATGGGATAAAATGGGAATACAGTGAAGTAAAATAATGGGATAAAATGGGGATAAAGTGGAGTAAAATAATGGGATAAGAATGGGGATAAAGTGAAGTAAAATAATGGGAAAAAATGGGGATAAAGTGAAGTAAAATAATGGGGTAAAATTGGAAGTAAAAAAGAAATAAGTTTTAAAAAAAGATACAGACCTAGCTAGAGATGGAAAATGGAACTGATAGAGATGGGGGAAGAGGGAGAGAAATAAAATGTCATTTTTTGTGAAAGAAGTAATTGAAGAATTTCATTTTTATGTATAATAGACGTGCAAGAGCTATGAAAGTCTTTCCTATTTATAATAGAGAGGTAAGAATTGTAAACTTTTGGTCTGTTATACACTTACAACATGTGCTATGTACTAGGGCACCGTTAGGCGGGAGATAATTTATTAATCTATAATGACATTTTAATACATCCTCCGGGGGGGGGGAGACAATATATTGACTTAGTGGTGATAAATGGCCTCGTCCTATAAACAATATGAGATATAAACAATATGAGATATAAACAATATGAGATATAAACAATATGAGATGTAAAGAATATGCGATTTTAACAATAGGAGATGTAAAGAATATGAGATATTAACAATTTGAGTTATTTACAATATGAAATATAAGACAGCCGTATGTACAGCACCGGATATAAGACAGCCGTATGGACAGCACCGGATATAAGACAGCCGTATGGACAGCACCAGATATAAGACAGCCGTATGGACAGCACCAGATATAAGACAGCCGTATGGACAGCACCAGATATAAGACAGCCGTATGGACAGCACCAGATATAAGACAGCCGTATGGACAGCACCAGATATAAGACAGCCGTATGGACAGCACCATATATAAGACAGCCGTATGGACATCACCAGATATAAGACAGCCGTATGGACAGCACCAGATATAAGACAGCCGTATGGACAGCACCAGATATAAGACAGCCGTATGGACAGCACCAGATATAAGACAGCCGTATGGACAGCACCAGAGTTATAAACAATCTTCCCAATCAATGAGAGAATGTGACGACACAAACATGTGACGACACAAACATGTGACGACACAAACATGTGACGACACAAACATGTGACGACACAAACATGTGACGACACAAACATGTGACGAACAAACATGTATCTAAATCAAAGAGGACTTCTCATTAAGCCAAGTATTGAAGGTCAGATCGCGGTGGACATGCCGGACTAACATGGACATCTGGGACCATACAAACATCATCATCATCCGGACAGTCTGATACACAGGACACTATAGTAGAATAAACTAACCAGATATGGTAATGATATAACAAGGTGATGCACCAACTCATAACACAATATTGTATCCCGATTATTTGGATGTGTGAACAAACAAACGACTTTTAGGACATGTATTCAATATTTAAGTGCGGATGATTGAGTTGACATCATGGTAAACGTTCACCCCGATTTACTGCATAATATTTGCAGTTGCTATTAAATCTAGGACATATTTACTCCTAGTAAGAAATGAAAGTGTTTACTGTACACAAATAACAAACAATTTATTTAGAGATAGTTAGTCGACAGATTTATTTAATATATTGTTATTGAAAAGAGCTTCCATTTCATCGAGGCGTAGGAAGATGATGAACAAATCCCAGGAGTTGTTTAACAATACCATAAAAGAAACTTTTGAATCAATGTTGTGTGACGTCATGTGTGATGTTTTAGTTCACTATCAATGTTGGTAGCTCAGGTTGGTGTCTGACAGGTACAGGAGAAATGTAAGTCTGAGAGTTTAGAGATGTTGGTAGCACAGGTTGGTAGCACAGGTTGGTGTCTGTCAGGTACAGGAGAAATGTAAGTCTGAGAGTTAGAGATGTTGGTAGCACAGGTTGGTGTCTGACAGGTACAGGAGAAATGTAAGTCTGAGAGTTTAGAGATGTTGGTAGCACAGGTTGGTGTCTGACAAGTACAGGAGAAATGTAAGTCTGAGAGTTTAGAGATGTTGGTAGCGCAGGTTGGTGTCTGACAAGTACAGGAGAAATGAAAGTCTGAGAGTTTAGAGATGTTGGTAGCACAGGTTGGTGTCTGACAGGTACAGGAGAAATGTAAGTCTGAGAGTTTAGAGATGTTGGTAGCACAGGTTGGTAGCACAGGTTGGTGTCTGACAGGTACAGGAGAAATGTAAGTCTGAGAGTTTAGAGATGTTGGTAGCACAGGTTGGTGTCTGACAGGTACAGGAGAAATGTAAGTCTGAGAGTTTAGAGATGTTGGTAGCGCAGGTTGGTGTCTGACAAGTACAGGAGAAATGAAAGTCTGAGAGTTTAGAGATGTTGGTAGCACAGGTTGGTGTCTGACAGGTACAGGAGAAATGTAAGTCTGAGAGTTTAGAGATGTTGGTAGCGCAGGTTGGTAGCACAGGTTGGTGTCTGTCAGGTACAGGAGAAATGTAAGTCTGAGAGTTTAGAGATGTTGGTAGCACAGGTTGGTAGCACAGGTTGGTGTCTGACAGGTACAGGAGAAATGTAAGTCTGAGAGTTTAGAGATGTTGGTAGTACAGGTTGGTGTCTGACAGGTACAGGAGAAATGTAAGTCTGAGAGTTTAGAGATGTTGGTAGCGCAGGTTGGTGTCTGACAAGTACAGGAGAAATGAAAGTCTGAGAGTTTAGAGATGTTGGTAGCACAGGTTGGTGTCTGACAGGTACAGGAGAAATGTAAGTCTGAGAGTTTAGAGATGTTGGTAGCGCAGGTTGGTGTCTGACAAGTACAGGAGAAATGTAAGTCTGAGAGTTTAGAGATGTTGGTAGCACAGGTTGGTGTCTGACAGGTACAGGAGAAATGTAAGTCTGAGAGTTTAGAGATGTTGGTAGCGCAGGTTGGTGTCTGACAAGTACAGGAGAAATGAAAGTCTGAGAGTTTAGAGATGTTGGTAGCGCAGGTTGGTGTCTGACAAGTACAGGAGAAATGTAAGTCTGAGAGTTTAGAGATGTTGGTTTACAATGTAGAACTATATGTGAACCGATTCAAATGGCAGGCAAAATACAAAATACAAAATATTAAAGCTCCGTAAATATAACGATATTGAAATTCAACACCTAAAATCACCCGCGTTACTCAAAATTTCGGAGTAATGAAAATTCCATTACGTTTTAAAATTGATGGTTCATTGCCCCCCCCCCACCCAATTGTTAGAATATTCCGACGCCTGGTAGAATTGACAAAATATTCCAGTGAAATGAGGGACGGAGATATGTGGTTCTGGTGTTTTTTCGGTCACCACATTAAATGTTGGAGACGTAAGTACCATCGTCTTATTTTTGTTCTACTTTAAAGCAACGATCTTATCATGTAAATAATGCATTAATCTAAACTAATCAAAGATCTTATCATGTAAATAATGCATTAATCTAAACTTATCTAATTAATGATTTCATTGCATCATTAAACTTTTATTTAGAATTTCGATCATTACGATGCAGTACATGACGCACAATTTAAAATATGGTTGTGGTTTTATTTTCTGGTGACACTGCAAAAGATCTGTGCGTATTGTATGTCAAGTTGACGATAAGTAGATTCACGGCAATGAAATGTAGATACATAGCGATAAAATACAGCTACATTATACATTATAGCTAAATGTAATTTCTGTGATGTTGTTATTTAAAATTATCACGACAAAACTACCCAAAGGCGTGTTGATGCAAAATAATATATATGCAAGACTCGTATCATGACAAGACTCGTGTCATGACAAGACTCGTATCATGACAAGACACGTCCCATGAAAAGTCTCGTCAATGCGGCATGTAACCTACCCGTCCCCCGGCACAACACTCCAGCAGGCCTATTGATGAATCCACCCCCGGGCCACTACCCGAGGGTACAACCAATGGCTGACTGTGCATATCAACCCCATTGTGTTGTGGGCACAGAAGGTCAAACAGAATCTCTGGTGCATGGCAAGAATTCATTCGTGGTACAAGTGTTAGCCTTGAATGGACGATCGAATAAAACAAACGGCTAGGAAAGAAAGAAACAAAACGACATCGAAGTATTGCACATCACGCTTTATGGCATTTCTGTTAAAATACACGACAGAAAGTACATTTCCTAATGCCACTTTCAAGAATGTGTATTCTACATTTGAAAAAGCCTCGAGTCTAAGCGTCATGTAAAGCAAACCCCCCATAAAATTTGCTAGCGTAACGCCCCCCACCCAAACCAAAAATAGAAATTTATGACGTCATTAAACTGAACATTTCTCACGGACATTGAAAATTAAGAATATTTTGAACTAAATTTCATGACAATGTGTTGATTTGTGCTGAAGGTGGTACGTCAGCGATGTATTTGATCCTTTAAAAGAGAATTGTTTATGGCAGTGGACACAGTAAACGTTTTCACCATCTTCGACTTTGCCATCCGCAGTTAGCTTAAAAACCACATATTTGCTCAACTTTCTAGTTTTATGTTTAAATTTAACTGCTCTGATGCTGTCAGCAGGGCCGTCTTAACGCATAGGCCCGTTGGGCATTTGCCCGGGGGCCCACGATCATACGGGCCCCATGGGAATATGTTTATTTATATATATTATGTATATTCATTTTTTTATTCCTGCGAGGGAAGGGCCGAACACTATTTCTCTGCCCGGGGGCCCAAAATGGTGTAAATACGGCTCTGGCTATCAGCCATTTTATAGTTGACGTCTGCCGATCAATATAAATTAATAAAATAAATTTTAATATTACGCGGGAGATGTTTGTACGTAAAAAAAATATAAAAATTATTATTAATTATTAATAATTTATTATTTATTACTAAAATTTTAAAAAAAATATTATAAATAGTTTTCTTAAATTTTAATCGAATTTTTATCGATTAAAATTATTTTAATCGATATTTAATCGATAAAATTTTTAACGATTAATCGAGAAATTAATCGATAATTTCCGCAGCCCTACTTTTTAGTATGGCGAACCGGCTGGAATTTGTCCCTTGCACCAGGGACCGATGAACTATTTTTCGCTTCACTGACGTGTAATTTATTTTATTGTATTTGTTTCATTTTATGACCTTATTGCCCAGAAATTGACATATTCTATAGGGTTAGTATAAATGGTTGCAAATGGAGGATTATAATTACATTTTTCTGTACTTTCTTGATAACTTCTGTGAACCGGCAGCGGATGGCCCACCGACCGGCACCGGTACACGGACCACCACGTTGAGAAGCACTGCTCTACACCATACAACACAGAGTTGAGTCTAGTTTAGTTTTTAGAATGACAACAGTAGACAGTCATTAACTGTAAAAAGAAATTGATTAAATGGCTATCATCGTACCCTATATGCTTTATTTTTTAAATATATCTCGTCAAACGATCTATTTTGTAGTCAGTGGTTTTTGTTTTATGTTCGGTTTTTGTTTGTTTTGTTTTTTCGTTTCTTTTAAATGTTTAATGTCTTGTAATTATATTTCCCAGTGGCAACGGTTCTGGCTCTGACGTCAGAACCTCTGAATCTTGACTAAAGACATGAAGCCTGGACTCACAATGAATCTAGTCACGGGGTATAGGCCCCACCTTCTTACCCTTAGTGTGCCATGTCCGGGGGTGAACACGAAACAAAATTTAGCGGTGACATGACAACCTCACTCAAACAGCGCTCATATATAAACATTTGAGCAACTATTTGTAATCATAGGTTTGAAGAACCCATCCGCCAGGGCTTGAGCAGTTGTTTCCCCTTAGGTCTAAATTTAATTGTAATTAATTGTTAATTGTAATTAAAATTATATTTCAAGCCAACAATTTGATGAGTAAACGAAATGAAAGTGTAACAAGATATTGCAATTTAAACCACTGGATGATATATATATCCTGCTATGATAAGCCGGTAATATTTAATTTGGTCCTTGGATATTAAATTAAAAAAAGCAACAGAGTTGTACAAGGATTTAAAAGATTTCTTCCTTTAACGAGCAACAAAGATTACTTCATTTTTGCAAGGAAATAAAACTGGGGATCGGTATTGCCAGAAGATGATATAGGCAGACACAGACGAATCAACAAAGAAAATCTTGAAATACTCATGTGACAGTGACAGCAAAAGTAAGAGTGACAGCTTAGCAGCGGCGTAGCGTGGGGATGTGCCGCCCGGGACAAAACCCAAATTTGCCGCCAACCCCCTTCCTCCCCGGAAAATATGTTGATGCTATCCAGTAAAGTTAGTCTTTATTAAAAAAGTAATAATGACACAATACATTTTGTTTTAGAAATTTTTAATAAGATAGAGCCTAAAATAGCTATAGATTAGATAATCTTGGTGTATTCGTTATTGATCGTAATTAATTTCTTACTAACTTATTTTAGAGGAGCTATTTTAACACACCTTGCATTCTTTAAGACAGTTTTTAGTTAGCAATGATCGAATTTATGATATTATTTTAGGCAGGGTAATTTCTGGCCTCAATGATCTCAATAAAATATAATAAAAATAACTTGCCTTGAATTTATTAATACCTCCCCCCCCCTTTTTTTTTACCCGTGGGGTTAAAATATTAATTTCTTGACAATTACGTGAGAGACATTTTGGTACTCTAATTTGAAGGCAAAATTTCGAAGTCAATTGTATTAGCTGGTTTACGAAGATTATATGTGTTTTCTCAAATGAAATAACTGCCAAAAAAAAACGCACGAATTTCTACAGTAATCTCATGTTATAAAGAATACAGTAATCTCATGTTATAAAGAATACAGTAATCTCATGTTATAAAGAATACAGTAATCTCATGTTATAAAGAATACAGTAATCTCATGTTATAAAGAATACAGTAATCTCATGTTATAAAGAATACAGTAATCTCATGTTATAAAGAATACAGTAATCTCATGTTATAAAGAATACAGTAATCTCATGTTATAAAGAATACAGTAATCTCATGTTATAAAGAATACAGTAATCTCATGTTATAAAGAATACAGTAATCTCATGTTATAAAGAATACAGTAATCTCATGTTATAAAGAATACAGTAATCTCATGTTATAAAGAATACAGTAATCTCATGTTATAAAGAATACAGTAATCTCATGTTATAAAGAATACAGTAATCTCATGTTATAAAGAATACAACTTTCCTCTCAACTGATTCCTTCACAGCATGGATTCATATTCGCTTCGATCACCAAACATTTGCTTTCTCGATCGTAGGTTAGAAGATGCGATTAAAATAATGAGGTACACATACAATTTTATTAACTGTTGAAGCATCCATTTAGTATTCCATTAGTTTCTCTGTAAGAAGCCTCTGCTAAGCATTTTTAAAACTATTCGTTTGTGAATAATTTTTGACATAAATTAGAAAGTAAAAAGATTTCATTGTGACTCTCAAAGTTCCTGCGTCTGTTCGTTTGTTGAGCTTTTGTCTGTATCTATCAGTTCTTCTATAGCTTTTAAAATAACCTCAAAATGGCTCCATGGTATATTCGCTATTTTGTATCCTGAAGTCTGTTTAATGCCTTGCTTGTAGAAAGTAATTAGATCTTCCAAACAGTGTATGATAATGAAATAGGATGCGTACCAATGTCCTAGTGTACTAAAATAGTCAGAGAGTTCGTTTCAGTTGGAGTATCATGTAACAGTGTCCTAGTGTACTAAAATAGTTAGAGAGTTCGTTTCAGTTGGAGTATCATGTACCACTGTCCTAGTGTACTAAAATAGTTAGAGAGTTCGTTTCAGTTGGAGTATCATGTACCACTGTCCTAGTGTACTAAAATAGTTAGAGAGTTCGTTTCAGTTGGAGTCTCATGTACCACTGTCCTAGTGTACTAAAATAGTTAGAGAGTTCGTTCAGTTGGAGTCTCATGTAACACTGTCCTAGTGTACTAAAATAGTTAGAGAGTTCGTTCAGTTGGAGTATCATGTACCACTGTCCTAGTGTACTAAAATAGTTAGAGAGTTCGTTTCAGTTGGAGTCTCATGTAACACTGTCCTAGTGTACTAAAATAGTTAGAGAGTTCGTTCAGTTGGAGTCTCATGTAAACAAATTAGGTTTAATGAACTGTTGCAGCGAGATTTTATATTGACATTTAATTTATTGCGTCTTTCTTGAACTCCTGTATACTTTCAAGCCATGAAGAATTATTAACACACGTTGGGCCCCAGCAGTACATTATTTTAATATCATCATTTATTTAAATCATTTCAGAAATGTAAAAATCAGATCCAATTTTGCTTTAATGAAAGATTCTACAACGTCTACTTTTTGATGTTCAATCTTTACATATCACACAACTGGACTTGTTTGATATCACACAACTGGACTTGTTTGATATCACACAACTGGACTTGTTTGATCCTTATGTCAAATATATGAAGAGCTATCGAATACAATGGAACAATATTTGGTATCTTGTTTCTGAAGAAAGATTATTTTTCGCGAGTGTATTTCATAAAATTGCTATGAGCTCAGTTTGAATTTGAGATGACACTTTTGTGTACCCCTTTTCAAACGATGTTCTTAAAGTGCTCTGACGTACTTAGCAAGCAAATTATCGGTTCCAGAATATTGCCTTTCTGTGACCGCAAACAGCCATTTGTGCTTGTTTTTGTTTTTTACAACTTTTTGTTGTTTTCTATTAAAACGTATATTCTCTTTATCCAATACATGATTCTTTCCAATTGCAACAAAACTTTTATAATATTGAGCACTTGCTCATGAAGTGCTACTTTTGTATTTATGTGTGCCAAGTTTTAATTCCATTAAAGCAATTTTATTCATTATTCTTAAATATTCCACAAAATAAAGATTTTAAAATTAAAATAATGATGCTTTGAAAGAATAAACCATTTAAGTATGCCAACATTTTTTTCCAGTAGTTTACCTACGTTAAAATCAATAAAATGTACCAGCACATAATTGTCAAGTTCGTACACTATTTCAGCCCTTATGTTTTTCAGCTCAGTAGCATCAGAAGTATTTATATTAATAGGAGAATAGGAGTTTGAAATGTTGGCATTAGAAACGTTCACGTATTTTAAAATAGTTTCTTCATTAAAAAAAAATTCATCTTGACTTTTCTTTTCTTTTTTTAAAAACTTAATTATAACGTTATTTATTTTTAGAAACTAATTAACAACGAGGAATTTCCCGCCCACCCCTCCCCACTTTTCAAGAATGTGCCGCTCGGAGAATTCGATTGACTCATGTTTCAAATTGATAGGGTACATTAAGATTTGCATTTACAACAGGAGTGGCTGTCAAAGTTTAAGAATCAATTAAGCTGATTTCAAATTAGGCTCTGGTTTTTCAGAACAGTAGCTTTAGTATCAGAAGGATTTATGAAGCTTTGGCAGTTGAAACGTTCAAATGCTTTATGATAGTTCCTTTATTTCTTTTATTAATTTTTAATTTGGCTTTCTTTTATTGCGATTAAAAGCTCCACTTTGTTATAAAATTTTCATTGTTAGAAACTATATAAAAACGACTTGGAATTTGCCCCCCTCCTCTCTACGCCACTGCAACTTAGTCTGTTTCAGAATCAGAAGTCGTCAAGAAACGAAACACATATTGTTTTTTTAAAGAGTGTAGTGGTTGTGTTTTGATGACAGTTTTTACAAAATGATATTTTGCAAATGGAAATAAATCAGAAACGTACCACTGAAAGTTTTGATGCAATAAATTTCTCAGGGATCACAATATCAGACTTGGAGAAAGACGTTGTTACAGATTTTTATCGGTAACAAGAAGCCAGACACAAAAGTGTTTGTTTTATCCATTGTACAGCTTGTACAGTTTTGGCTCTCATTGTTTCTTACCATCAAACTTTATATGAGACGTTCAATACGACAAATCTATCATAGAATTTAAGGACAAGATGAAATTGTCTCAGAATATCCTTAGGTAAGTTTCAATTTTAAAACAAATAAGATAAGACCAATAATCTACCAGGAAGATAAATTTGAATAAATTCAATAGATAAACCCTTAATATTATTGTTATTAATTTATTTAGTACACTTATATAGCACAGCACATTAGGCTACGCCTGGGCACACTACGCTTTACAAATATTTAAAACGTAATAATAAGAAAAACCCGTAAAAAACCAAGTTTTTGACTATAAATCCTTTACGTATGACACGTAACTAAAAGAATGTTCATTATAATACGCAGCGCCAGACCATCCAGAAATACAAAATTGAAGTTGTGTCGTAAAACATGTTTAATATAATACGCACCGATCAGGAATATGTTTATAAAAAGAGCTGTCAATAAAATACGCACCTTATTGCGCGACAAAAAGGTTGTTCAATATAATACGCACCGCGACGCTCTATCTCAAAAAATAGCATGATACATAGGAATAAAAAAAATAATCTAAAAAATCAATAATTTAATTACGGTACATGCGATCGATCTGAAATTTTGATACATTGTTTTTATCATCGGTACGAAACTGCCTGCAAAATTTCAGCTCGCTATCTTGCGAGCAAGTGGGTTAAAAATCGATCAAAAGTTTTGGCGACAAGCAAGCAAGCAAGCAAGCAAGCAAGCAAGGTCCGCCGCAGACACCACGAGTTAATATAAAGGATTTAAAAAGACATCGCACTCTTAATCTTCCTAAACGTACACATTATCATGTACACATTATCATGTACAAATGTAAAGACATGTACGTATCATACCGCAAATAAGCTCAAATGTTTAACTCCATCTATATATCTGCTCGCACCACAACTATTTAACTTCTGCAATTTTGGATTAACATGAAGGTAAATAAGGCTCGTGTGTCTTTCCTTACGGCCTTCAGGGGCCAGAGTCGAGGAATACAACATGTCATATTGTTATTGCTGGTTTGTGATAGAAATTAACGACATAATTTAAAGTGAGATCATTTTCCTCATGAAGAACATGATAAAAAATAATTATAGTAAGATAAGATCTCTGATCACACAATTTTCACCAGACGATTACAAAAATTAGACTTTCTAAGACACTTTCTAAGACACTCTCTCCTCTTGATATTATCTGAGAAAACGTTCGAATTGATAAATTCTAATTATAAGTAGATTTTAAAGATAAGGAAATGAAGAGTTTTTTTTGTTGATATCCCTACTTTCCTATTGATTAAGAAACAATGACACGTGTCACGTGACATTTGAATCGACGTTTGGAGCCTGCGTGCGGTGGTAGTTGAGATCTGAAGTACTGTAAAACCCATGAGATCTGACTGTGAAACTATAAAATCTGATGTGACACCCCATGAGATCTGACTGTGACACCCATGACATCTGACTGTGACACCCATGACATCTGACTGTGACACCCATGACATCTGACTGTGACACCCATGACATCTGACTGTGACACCCGATGAGATCTGACTGTAACACCCATGAGATCTGACTGTGACACCCATGACATCTGACTGTGACACCCATGACATCTGACTGTGACACCCATGAATCTGACTGTGACACCCATGACATCTGACTGTGACACCCATGACATCTGACTGTGACACCCATGACATCTGACTGTGACACCCATAGATCTGACTGTGACACCCATGACATCTGAGTGTGACACCAATGACATCTGACTGTGACACCCAATGACATCTGACTGTGACACCCAATACATCTGACTGTGACAAACAAGTGATCTGAATGTGACACCCATGACATCTGACTATGACACCCATGAGATCTGACTGTGACACCCATGATATCTGACTGTGACACCCATGACATCTGACTGTGACACCCATGATATCTGACTGTGACACCCATGAATCTGACTGTGACACCCAATGAGATCTGACTGTGACACCCATGGCATCTGACTGTGACACCCATGATATCTGACTGTGACACCCATGACATCTGACTGTGACACCCATGACATCTGACTATGACAGCCCATGAGATCTGACTGTGACACCCATGAAATCTGACTGTGACACCCATGAAATCTGACTGTGACACCCATGAGATCTGACTGTGACACCCATGAATCTGACTGTGACACCCATGAGATCTGACTGTGACACCCATGACATCTGACTGTGACACCCATGACATCTGACTGTGACACCCATGACATCTGACTGTGACACCCATGACATCTGACTGTGACACCCATGACATCTGACTGTGACACCCATGAGATCTGACTGTGACACCCATGAGATCTGACAGTGACACCCATGATATCTGACTGTGACACCCATGACATCTGACTGTGACACCCATGAATCTGACTGTGACACCCATGACATCTGACTGTGACACCCATGACATCTGACTGTGACACCCATGACATCTGACTGTGACACCCATGACATCTGACTGTGACACCCATAATCTGACTGTGACACCCATGACATCTGACTGTGACACCCATGACATCTGACTGTGACACCCATGACATCTGACTGTGACACCCATACATCTGACTGTGACAAACAAGGATCTGACTGTGACACCCATGACATCTGACTATGACACCCATGAGATCTGACTGTGACACCCATGAGATCTGACTGTGACACCCATGATATCTGACTGTGACACCCATGAGATCTGACTGTGACACCCATGACATCTGACTGTGACACCCATGAGATCTGACTGTGACACCCATGGCATCTGACTGTGACACCCATGAATCTGACTGTGACACCCATGACATCTGACTGTGACACCCATGACATCTGACTGTGACACCCATGAGATCTGACTGTGACACCCATGAAATCTGACTGTGACACCCATGACATCTGACTGTGACACCCATGAGATCTGACTGTGACACCCATGACATCTGACTGTGACACCCATGACATCTGACTGTGACACCCATGAGATCTGACTGTGACACCCATTACATCTGACTGTGACACCCATGAGATCTGACTGTGACACCCATGATATCTGACTGTGACACCCATTACATCTGACTGTGACAAACAAGTGATCTGACTATGACACCCATGACATCTGACTATGACAGCCATGAGATCTGACTGTGACACCCATGACATCTGACTGTGACACCCATGAATCTGACTGTGACACCCATGAGATCTGACTGTGACACCCATGACATCTGACTGTGACACCCATGATATCTGACTGTGACACCCATGACATCTGACTGTGACAGCCCATGAGATCTGACTGTGACACCCATGACATCTGACTGTGACACCCATGATATCTGACTGTGACACCCATGAGATCTGACTGTGACACCCATGATATCTGACTGTGACACCCATGAGATCTGACTGTGACACCCATGGCATCTGACTGTGACACCCATGATATCTGACTGTGACACCCATGGCATCTGACTGTGACACCCATGACATCTGACTATGACACCCATGAGATCTGACTGTGACACCCATGACATCTGACTGTGACACCCATGACATCTGACTGTGACACCCATGAGATCTGACTGTGACACCCATGATATCTGACTGTGACACCCATTACATCTGACTGTGACAAACAAGTGATCTGACTATGACACCCATGACATCTGACTATGACAGCCATGAGATCTGACTGTGACACCCATGACATCTGACTGTGACACCCATGACATCTGACTGTGACACCCATGAGATCTGACTGTGACACCCATGACATCTGACTGTGACACCCATGATATCTGACTGTGACACCCATGATATCTGACTGTGACACCCATTACATCTGACTGTGACAAACAAGTGATCTGACTGTGACACCCATGACATCTGACTATGACATCCATGAGATCTGACTATGACACCCATGACATCTGACTATGACACCCATGACATCTGACTATGACAGCCATGAGATCTGACTATGACACCCATGACATCTGACTATGACACCCATGACATCTGACTATGACACCCATGACATCTGACTATGACAGCCATGAGATCTGACTATGACACCCATGACATCTGACTATGACACCCATGAGATCTGACTGTGACACCCATTACATCTGACTGTGACACCCATGACATCTGACTATGACACCCATGAGATCTGACTTTGACACCCATTACATCTGACTATGACAGCCATGAGATCTGACTGTGACACCCATGATATCTGACTGTGACAAACAAGTGATCTGACTATGACACCCATGACATCTGACTATGACACCCATGAGATCTGACTGTGACACCCATGACATCTGACTATGACACCATGAGATCTGACTGTGACACCCATGACATCTGACTGTGACAGCCCATAGATCTGACTGTGACACCCATGACATCTGACTATGACACCATGAGATCTGACTGTGACACCCATGACATCTGACTATGACACCATGAGATCTGACTGTGACACCCATGATATCTGACTGTGACACCATGATCTGACTGTGACACCCATGACATCTGACTGTGACACCCATGAGATCTGACTGTGACACCCATGACATCTGACTGTGACACCCATGAGATCTGACTGTGACACCCATGACATCTGACTGTGACACCCATGAGATCTGACTGTGACACCCATGACATCTGACTGTGACACCCATGAGATCTGACTGTGACACCCATGAGATCTGACTGTGACACCCATGACATCTGACTGTGACACCCATGAATCTGACTGTGACACCCATGAGATCTGACTGTGACACCCATGACATCTGACTGTGACACCCATGAGATCTGACTGTGACACCCATGACATCTGACTGTGACACACAAGTGATCTGACTGTGACACCCATGAGATCTGACTGTGACACCCATGACATCTGACTGTGACACCCATGAGATCTGACTGTGACACCCATGACATCTGACTGTGACACCCATGAATCTGACTGTGACACCCATGAGATCTGACTGTGACACCCATGAGATCTGACTGTGACACCCATGAGATCTGACTGTGACACCCATGACATCTGACTGTGACACCCATGAGATCTGACTGTGACACCCATGACATCTGACTGTGACACCCATGAGATCTGACTGTGACACCCATGACATCTGACTGTGACAAACAAGAGATCTGACTGTGACACCCATGAGATCTGACTGTGACACCCATGAGCATCTGACTGTGACACCCATGAGATCTGACTGTGACACCATGAGATCTGACTGTGACACCCATGGCATCTGACTGTGACACCCATGAGATCTGACTGTGACACCCATGAATCTGACTGTGACACCCATGAGATCTGACTGTGACACCCATGAGATCTGACTGTGACACCCATGAGATCTGACTGTGACACCCATGAGATCTGACTGTGACACCCATGAGATCTGACTGTGACACCCATGACATCTGACTGTGACACCCATGACATCTGACTGTGACACCCATGACATCTGACTGTGACACCCATGAGATCTGACTGTGACACCCATGACATTGACTGTGACAACCCATGACATCTGACTGTGACACCCATGACATCTGACTGTGACACCCATGACATCTGACTGTGACACCCATGACATCTGACTGTGACACCCATGACATCTGACTGTGACACCCATGACATCTGACTGTGACACCCATGAATCTGACTGTGACACCCATGAATCTGACTGTGACACCCTTGAGATCTGACTGTGACACCCATGAGATCTGACTGTGACACCCATGGCATCTGACTGTGACAGCCATACGATCTGACTGTGACACCCATGACATCTGACTATGACACCCATGAGATCTGACTGTGACACCCATGACATCTGACTGTGACACCCATGATAGCTGACTGTGACACCAATGAGAACTGACTGTGACACCCATGGCATCTGACTGTGACACCCATGAGATCTGACTGTGATACCCATTACATCTGAAGCACTGTAAAAACCATGCCCTAATTTTTAAATAGTCTTCGATTTGTTAATAGCTTCAATATTTCGCCTAAATGAAAAGTTCATTGTCCGCCAAGAGGGCAACTAAGAGGACAGCAAAAATATGTGGATGAAATTTCTCCAAATGTATTCATTGATGTCTACAAACAAGTTGACTGATGTCTCGTGACGTAATGTCAAGGAAAGATGCTCAGGTCCCAGGAGGAACTAGCTCCTCTTACAAGCTGGCAGACTGGCAGTATACTGACATGTTGTCGATAGCTCAGTCGGACAGTTGGACAGCTGGACAGTCGGTTAGTTTCCCACACTTAAGATGACAAATGACGAGTCGTAGATGTCAGAGATCATTGGGATCTTTGGGTAAAAGGTGACGTCATCATGGGGGCGGTATTAAAGATGACGCCTGCCCCGCCCCGTCTCCAATGGCTAACTAACGTTTACAAAAGAGAGTTTTTTTTATTTTCATCTGGCATCGTGGGAAAGTTTGTAGTGTTTACCTAGCTATAGTTTTGCCAACTATTTAACGAAAGTTTCATTTTTTAAAAAAAAATACACCATTTCTTTGACAAATAATGTGCTCACAAAACCTTGTGATAATAGAAGGCGGGCGAAATAAAATACATTTTTAGCAAGTATTTATGAAATTTTAATTTAAAAAAAAGGAATTAATAATTTTTTGCCAAAGGCATACAACTAAATTTAAAATAATTTAAAACCTCTAAAATGCATTATGCATAGACACATTATAGTTATAAAGTTGAGCTCTCGATGTATACAGAATAAAGCTTTGAATTGAATATATCTAACATTTCCAATATTTTAAAGTGTAATATTTGAAAATATCTTCTTCACAGTTCGAAATGCTTCAAAATATATAAAAATATTCTTCTATTTAATTGACAGAAAGCTGTTTTTATTTTCAATACAAAAGTTGTAATATTTTCTATTTTTCAAATTATCAGAAAAGGAAAAACGAATTCTTTTTCCAAAAACAAAATCCAATTACGGTAAATAACTAAACTCTTTATTAAATTTTTTTTACAAGCAAAAATGATTTAAAATTATATAATGTTTTTCCTCCAAATTTCTATGTAAAGGGAAAAGTAGGAAAATATTGAAAACTAGGCTGTGCTGCGGCGCCGTGGCGCCCCAGCGGCACCCACTTTTGTTAGGGCGCCTACGGCGCCCACCTTTTTCAAAAGCCCAACTAACTTGTTCTTGTATGATAAATAAAATATAATAAATTTCCTTAAATGTACACAAAGTATTTTATAATAGGGGTTGTAGGGTGCCTACGACGCCCGCTTTTTTTTTGGTCAAAAGCCCAAGTTACTTATCCTTGTATGATAAATACGAAATATTCCTGAAATGTACACAAAGTATTTATATACTATTTTTTACAGTGCTAATCACCACACGATTTTTAAAACTAATTTTAGAAAGCAGCGCACTAAATTACTGCACCAAAAAATAACTTTTTGCGTCAGTCAGCACTGTTTACAACACAAATGCTGACGTCAAAGGTTCGTGTGTTGTTTGGTTAATGTTAATCTGGAAACCAAACTGATTATGATTTTTAAATCTATATTTTCAATTTTTAAAAAAAAGCAGAGTGATGTCCCTTAGCGTTAGGTCAAAGTGAGACAGTCATACATAATTGAGGATAAATATATATATGACTAGGTTGTGCTGCGGCGCCTACCCCCCTTTTATAGGGCGCTTACGGCGCCCACCTTTTTCAAAAGCTCAACTAACTTGTCCTTGTATAAAAATACGTAATATTAAACTTCCTTAAAGGTAGACAAAGTATTTTATAATAGGGGTTGTAGGGCGCCTATGGCGCCCACTTTTTTTTGGTCAAAAGCCGAAGTAACTTATCCTTGTATGATAAATACGAAATATTCCTGAAATGTACACAAAGTATGTATATAATATTTTTTTACAGTGCTAATCACCACACGAGTTTTTAAAGTAATTTTAGAAAGCAGCGCACCAAATTACTGCACCAAATATTAACTCTTTGAGTCAGTCAGCACTGTTTACAACACAAATGCTGACGTCATAGGTTCGTGCGTTGTTTGGTTAATGATAATCTGGAAACCAAAATTATTATGATCTTTAAGTATATTTTCAATTTTAAGAAAAGCAGAGTGATGTCCCTTAGAGTAATGCCAAAGTAAGTCACTCATACATAATTGAAGGTAAATATATATATATATATATATGATTCTGAAATCACTACACAAATATTTTGAGGAAAGAATACCTTAAATTTCAAAAGGCATTAAAATAATTGTGTGTTTTTTAAATTAAAATTTTTATTTTAAAAGCACCATTTTGTAAATATAAAAAGATAAATAAAATTCAAAGTTACAAAGTAATAAGAGAATGTTCATTTAAATATGTGACTCACCCATGTTACACAGTAATCCCATAATATTCTATAAACTCAATGACTCACCCATGTTACAAAGTAATCCCATAATATTCTATAAACTCAATGACTCACCCATGTTACACAGTAATCCCATAATATTCTATAAACTCAATGACTCACCCATGTTACACAATAATCCCAGAATCACAGAAATGAAGAAGATATCAGCCAAGCAAACGACTCCGTTTATTTGCGAGGCCATGTTTCCTACGTACGTCATCTTACCGATGGCGGTGACGTCCCTTGGAACATTCAAATTTGTGTGTGGGACACGTGATCTTTCAGTTCAAACGAAAAATGTCACGTGGGGTGCTGGTCAGGCGAGAAATCTCACCGTTTTCATGAACACCGTCTCTTTCAACGTCGCCAGCCACACAAAACCGCTGCATCTTTTTTATGACAAGTAATTTGCCGTGGTTGTTGCTTTTCAAAAATAAATCTTGAATAATTTTTCTGAAATCACTCTGGGGATATAAAATGATAAATGAATTATAGTAACATGTACAACAATGTACAGGATGTACTTGCACACAAATGTACAGGATGTACTTGCACACCAATGTACAGGATGTACTTGCACACAAATGTACAGGATGTACTTGCACACAAATGTACAGGATGTACTTGCACACCAATGTACATGATGTACTTGCACACCAATGTATAGGATGTCCTTGCACACCAAAATACAGGATGTACTTGCACACAAATGTACAAGATGTGTCACATCTAGGTCCACAACGCCCCTGGAGTCTATCGCTGTAACACAGTCGTCACCTGTTACGACAGTAAGATTAATGTTCCGGTCTGTGACGTGTTGTTATGCTGGTAGCCTTCACAAATATTGCCCCTGCTGTTAATATCACACTACTCCCCCCCCCCAAAACTACTTTACTATAAGGTGTAACACAATGAGTATGTCACACCTCGACCTTGACATTTCCCCAGGAAGTCATCTTCGTCAAAGGTATCACATGTTAACAAATAAAATGATAAGATCCATATAGAAATAAAGTTTAAAAGAACAGAACGATATGTTCAATCTATTGTATATAAAAAAAATAGTAATTATACAATAAATGAGTCTAGAAACAATTCTGTACAATTATAGGCTCGTTCAATTTATAATAAAACGTCTAAAACGTTTTGATAAAGACTTGACACTGTAGTCTATTTGTTCACCAGCCTTCTGATTAACGTCTGGCTAAATCCCCGTTCATCATTATATCAAAGGAATTTTATTTCTTTATTTTTTCAAGTGATTTAATTTGTTTCGGAGAAGATATTATTTTTCAATCTATTCCTGATTGTACTAGAAACAAAGCCCGTCCAATGACGGGAATAAGTTTAAGGTGACCTGTGAAATTCATGGGAGGACATCACAACATTACCCATCCCCGTCTGTCCAGAGATCCTACCTCCCCCCCACACCGCGGTCTTTCCAGAGACCCTACCTCCCCCCCACATCATGGTCTGTCCAGAGACACTACCTCCTCCCCCCCCCAATAGCGCGGTCTGTCGCGATTGTCGAGAGACCCGCCGTCTCGATCGGGCATAATTATGTATCACGTAAATTAAAAAATCATCCCGTAAAACGAAGTTTTTGACTATAAATCCTTTATATATGAGACATAACTAAAAGTATTGATTTTGTTCAAACGCGACAAACATTTACAGACTGAAACTGCCTTAACTCCCCTTAGCTGTAAAATGGGGGGGGGGAGGTCTGGTCACCAATCGCTGGACTGAACTCAGCGTGACACGTAAAATGTAAACAAAAGCACCCCGCTACATATAGTTATATAGATATAAACTAAAATGCAATAATTTAAGTACGGTACGTTCAATCGATCTGAAATTTTGATACAATGCATTGTTAGGTGACACGAGTCTGTGTGCAAAATTTCAGATCGATGGCATCACAAGAAGTGTGCCATTTTTTAAAAAAATGTTATTCCACCCGCTCTCGAATGACAGACAGAGAAAGATGACGACAAGATTTCGAAGTTAATATAAGAGATTAAATAAACAACCCCGTAAAAACAAAGTTGTTGACTATAAACCCCTTATACATGAGACATAACTAAAAGTATTGATTATGTTCAAACGCGACAAACATTTACAGTCTGAAACCGACTGATCTCCCCTGGCTTTAAAATCGGGGAAAGGGGGGGGGGTGTGGACATCGATGAGTGGCGTGAACTCAAGTGGCACGTGGACGCCGAACAATAATAAACTGTGAAAATGAATTACATATAGTTGTATAGAGATAAACTAAAAGTGCATAATTTAATTACGGTACATTCGATCGATTTGAAATTTTGATACGATGCATTATTAGGTGACACGAGTCTATGCGCAAAATTTCAGCTCGATGGCAACACGGGAAGTGTTTCATACCGGCCATACATGTGTATCACGTCAAAAAAATACTATACATGATAGTTATAATAAATAACTCGTAGAAACAAGGTTTTTAACTACAAATCTCAACGCGCATCGCTCAAAATAAACTCTTGGAAAAAAACTGCACCAAAAATAACTCGTTTTGAACGTCGTTCAATATGTAAATGAGATTTAATTTTTCTCCGCTATTGATTTGCTGTAGGAGTCTGGAAGAGTTTGAGGGACCAATCTTTATCGATGACCTGACAGAACATTGCCGTTTATTATATAGGATACTTCTGACCTAGTTGTATCTATTTCCGACCTAGTTGTATCTATTTTTGACCTAGTTGTATCTACTTCTCACCTAGTTCTATCTATTTCTGAGCTAGATGTATCTTTTTCTGACCTAGTTGTATCTATTTCTGAACTAGTTGTATCAACTTATGTCCTATTTGTATCTATTTCTTACCTAGATATATCTTCTTCTGACCTTGTTCTATCTATATCTGATCTATTTTATCTATTTCTGACCTAGTTGTATCTATTTCTGACCTAGTTTATCTATTTCTGACCTAGTTGTATCTACTTCTGACCTAGTTCTATCTATTTCTGAGCTAGATGTATCTATTTCTGATCTAATTCTATCTTCTTCTGACCTAGTAGTATATATTTAGGTCCTGCTTAAATCTATTCCTGCCTATTAAAAATATCTTTCTAAGTTACTTGTATATATTTCTGACCTATTTGTATAAATCAATTGATATCCTATTTCTTATCTGTTTCTATTGTATACAAATATTTCTGTTGGAAATTTTTTTTAAAATAACAACCAGAAAATAAACTCTGTCATAAAAAACCCGTTTCTGTTGTCGTCGAATCGTGATTTCCTACAAGTAAAGATCAGACGTGGTTTCTGTGCTGTCATTAAAAGTTTATTGAGACGTCATTTCTTTTTTCGCCTTTTAATAAAATGTCTAGACTGCAGAGTTCCCTCAATGCACAATGTGTCTAAAGTACAGCCCTAAAGTTGGGCTCTGTATTGCCTGGAGATTCCACTAAACATCCAATATTAACGGAACTCTCACCCAAAATGAATTGATGATCGCGTCCTTAAGGATTTAGAGACTTCATTTCGTTAGACCGACCGAGTCCCAGAGGTTACTGAAGATGGGGTGAGACAAGACAATGGGACATTCAACTGATGACAAGGGGAGCTTATCAGATGGTGCTGTGAGACTCGATGCTTGTTCTTGATGTACATTCACCAGGTTATATACGCGTCATTTAAGTCCTCCTACTTCTTTGAATTCATCTGGATAGACAGCCTGAAAAATACAACATATAAGAGTACATTACATCAGAGGAACATTCACAAAAAGTGTTACGTCAGTTAACACAAAATATGCCCATCACAATAATTTTCAATCTTTTAGAGACTGTGGAGTCTCTGTAAATGTGGAGTCTCTGTAAATGTGGAGTCGCTGTAAATGTGGAGTCTCTGTAAATGTGGAGTCTCTGTAAATGTTTGAAGAGGGACTGAGGCGTAACTCTCTATCAGATTCTTAATTATTTCTGACCTGTTATTTTGTCCTGACTCAGACCTGTGGCATTCGAGCCAGTAAGAAGCTGCTCGTACCACACATCTTAAAGACGGTTTTTGTGGGCTTCGGGCTCAAATAGAGATAACTCAACCGACGGATACGTTGTGTATTATGTGGTAAAATGTTTGAAAAAACGTACTTTCCGTAATTTGCGACTCCTTTCATTTGTAAAAAATAAAATGAATAAAACTACGTCACAATCGGCATCCTTCCGTCTGGCGAGACGATGATGCATCACCGTTGAGTTGGGTTGCATTTCCTCGTGTGGCTGTGCAGTCCTATCCTTAAATGACAGTCTTTGCCACAGCTTTTGCACACGAGTTCTGTGCTTCCCAATGTTATGGCGTTTCTCCAAGCTCTTCTGTCTGTAGCCTCCTCCATTATGCACTCACCCTCCTCGCTAGTTTTACACCCTCTTTTACAACTGTGCGCCACATGATTCGGTCTTCTGCTTTACACTCCAAGTGGCTTGTGCTTATTCTGGGTGAGTTCATGTCCCTCTGGCAGACATCTATAAATAGCAGACGTAGGTGACCTGTCTTCCTCTTTCCCGATGCCAGTTCTCCATATACGAGGTCCTTGGGGATGCGACCAGGGCTCATTCTTTTTACATGTCCTAGCCATCTTAGGCGTCTTTCACTAAGAATTGAGAACATGCTTTGGGTATTGGCACGCATAAGGACCTCACCATTTGGCACTTTTCCCTGTCATTTAATGCCAAGGATGCGACGCAGGCACCTCAAGTGGAAGCTATTAAGCTTGCGCTCATGATGTATAAGTGGTTTATGTCTCGCTTCCGTATAGCAGCGTACGGATGACGCATGCCCATAGACACACAGTTTGGTTTTCTCCGTTAGCTTGGTGTTTTGTCAGACCCGTTTATTTAATTTATCCATTGTGGCAGCTGCCTTGATAATTCTACAGTTTCTTTCGTCCTCGATGAACGATGTATTGGAGACCTTGGACCCCAAGTAGGTGAAGCTGTCCAAAAACTCCAAATTTTCATCGTCGATATTGATGGTAGGAGGAGAACATGTGTCTTGCGCCATGATGTTTGTCTTTTTCAAGCTGATTTGCAGACCAAATTCTTTGCAGGCGTTGGAGAAGCTTGACACGAGTTGTTATAAACCAGTTTCTGTGTGCTGTCAGTGCCGCATCATCCGCAAAGAGTAGTTCAGAAATTAGGATATCTGTCATTTTGGTTTTGGCTCGGAGGCGGGCAGTGTTGAAAAGTCCTCCATCAGCTCTGGTGTGTATCCAGATTCCATCACTGCTATCCTTGAATATCGTATCGCAGCAGTACAGAGAAGAATATTGCGAACAGTGTTGGTGCGAGTACACAACGTTGTTTAAATCCGCTGCTAAATGGAAAGGCTTCTGACGTAGCTCCATCGAACTGCACTGTACCCTGCATATTTTCATGGAACTGTCTGATGATGGCGAGTAGGTGTGGTCAACAGCCGATTTTTACCAGGATTCGGAATAGCCCGCTGTGACTGACGAAATCAAAGGCTTTCGTAAGGTCTACAAAGGCAACGTATAGTAGCATCTGCTGCTCTCTGTATTTTCCCGGAGCTGCCGTATGGAGAACACCCTGTCCATTGTAGAACGATCAGCCAGGAAACCACACCGAGATTCTGGATAAACTCGGGAGGCTAAACTCTATATTCGTGTTAGAATGACACGGGCAAAAGCCTTTCCTACATTACTAAGGAGTGAGATGCCGCGATAGTTATTGCAGTCACTTTTATCGCCCTTGTTCTTATATAGTGTCACTATATTTGCATCCTTTAGGTCCTGGGGGATGTAGCCCTGTTCCCAGCAGAGGGACAGAAGCTCGTGCAATGGTTGGAGTAAAGCTGTCTTGCCACTCTTTAGAGCTTCTGGTTGTATGCCATCATTCCCAGGGACTTTTCCACAAGCAAGGCTGTCAATTGCTTTGCTCAGCTCTTCCTGTGTGGGAATGACATCACGTTCTTCACTGAGTGTCATATCAAGAATGTCACCTAGAGCGGTGCTGGAGACTGTGGTAACTGTTGCATACAGTTCCAGAAAATATTCAATCAACCGTTTCAACTGCGCTGCCTGGTCTTTGATGATTTCTTCATTTTCGGACTTGAGGGTGTCAACCTTGAATATCAAAGGGCCAGTTGCTTTTTAAATATTTTCATACATAATTTTTGCATTTCCCATGTCTGTAGCCGACTTTATGCTGGAGCATAGATTAAGCCAGTGCGTCATAAAACTACGTCATTGGTCACACTAAATGTCACGTTGGTGCTTTAGGGACGTCACATAAATGTTAATTCCCATTACAAATCTAAAAGCAAGATAATCGCATCTACTTAAAAAACAGACTTGCAGATGTTGCTTTCGTTTCCACTACCACACAGTTGTATAGGGATGTAAGCGGAGAGCTTTAGGACTCATATAAATATACAGATTCTATATTTTAAAAAAAAATTCTTACGCATGTTTCTTTGTATACACATATTCATCATGTGTAGCCAACCGATTGTTTAGCAAATAACGGCAGTCAAACTGAAGATATCTTAAAAAGATGTTAATAAAAGAAATCACATCTATCCCACTCAAAACATATATTTGAAACACGAATATCATTTACAACCAATGTTCCCTTTAAGCTTCTCGGAAGCGTAGATATCTGACCGACGCCGCGCAGCAGTTTAGAATTACTGCACAGCAAATTTGGTAAAAATATTGCACAAAAAATTGATGCTGCGCAACTTTGCACACGAGTTGTTGTTTTTTTTAAATTTCGCTCACGAACCAACGAACTTTAGAGTGTACAATACTCACAACCCACATGAGCCACATACAACTGCAATAAATCACCAACAATCAAGTTTGTTACGTACAACCCACATGTGCCACATACAACTGCAATAAATCACAAACAACCCAAGTTTGTCACGTACAACCCACATTTGCCACATGACATCCCGAAATTATTTTAATCATTAACCAACATTTTACTCTTGCAACGCTCAAATTAACTCATACAAAGGCATTTATAACATCAAAGTGAGTTTTTTCTTTCACATGCCTAGAACGCATCGCCTCGTTAACTAGACAATGGACACAGTATGAAGGTAACATCAACAATTTAAAAGATTTCAAACAAACAATCTGTGGGACAGATTGCATTTTAACACACGGCCACACAAAAATGGTTGGTGCTGGCAATTAAACAGATATAAAAACGTCTAGGAGTGATGAGATTATTTTAAAATAAGAAGCAGTATGAGTGTTCTCAAACATTGCCACTGTACCCCCCATAATGTCTGGGCACAGTTGGTTAAAGGGGATTTTAAACAGAACAATTTTAAGTGAATGACAAATTTTCATGCAAAAAAACGTAACATTATTTCAAGGGAAATCAGGCTTGACATATGGTAGTTTGTTTATGATAGTTGGCTGTTTTAAAGGTGGTCAGGCGGGCCGGAGTTAAGACCCCTGACAGACCCGATCTGACCTACGGACCATGGTTTAAGGATCCCTTGTGTAACATCAGGAGATGAGCGGGAGATGATCATTGCATGATAATGAAGGTCACGCAGACGTTAGGCAGATGTTGGCTGAGAGTAGGTCTGATGGTGTGTCATTAGTTGAAATGAATGTACTCAAGGGGCACAACTCGGAGACGGACAGACCTCACTCGTGAAGTTGTAACGATTGAGTTAAAGACTAAACAAACGGAATTCACTGCAATTTTACTAAGTTTTTATTAACTTGCTTTCGTTCCTGTCTGTCCACAATTTTTCAAATCTGCCAATGTAAAATTTAACCACTTCTGATGGTCCTAGAGATCTCAAAATTTTACCACAGATCGATCTTGGATGACAATGCATTGTATCAAAATTTCAGATCGATCGAATGTACCGTTATTAAATTAGTTTGAATCCTTTCTAACAAATGGTGTAATGAGCTAAATTCACAGTAAAAATATCATCAACTTCTATTATTTCGTGTTTTCCCATGAAATCTTTCACCAAAATCCTAAATTAAGCAACAACAACAACAACAACAACAAAAATACAAAAAAAATTAAAACGGTTAAAACAACTACAACAAATAAAAAAGCACTATAATTCCATGACTTTTCGAAGTAGTTATGATTGTCTTCCCCAACAATATCCCATTGTCAGTAATTATCTGTCAGGGATAAATCTTCACGTTGTAGCAGTTAGTGGTAAGCTCCAATACAAATTGCCGTGTCTGCTAAAGTTGCTTCAGTAAACATTCATCCAAGTAAAACACTGCATATTTATAACAATTCAAATGAGTTCTTATCACGCATCCCCCCCCCCTTTTTTTTTCTTGACGTCAGCACATATTTGTGCACGCCCCTGAACTGTTTTGGCATTTTAGCACCTCTCATGCACACCGAGGATTTATTACACAAGAAGGTAACATCATTTACAAAAATAAACAAAAAATAATTAAAATTTCAATTAACGCTTAAGAAACTAATTTGTCCCTTATATCTGGAGTTTAATCTAACAGATTTATAGGGCGCATGGTAAAGGCTGATCAGAGTTATTAGCAGCTAATCAGACCACAACAGGGACACAAAGTGCCGGGATTGCAGCCTAGCCCACGAAACAGTCGTGCACCTGTTGACTTCACACCCCTTGCTAGACATAGCTGGGGAGGATAGGGCAAAGAGTGAGTCCTATACTCAGACAATGTTGTATGGCGCTGCCCAGTAGATGGAACAGGTTGTATGGCGCTGCCCAGTAGATGGAACAGGTTGTATGGCGCTGCCCAGTAGATGGAACAGGTTGTATGGCGCTGCCCAGCAGATGGAACAGGTTGTATGGCGCTGCCCAGCAGATGGAACAGGTTGTATGGCGTTGCCCAGCAAATGGAACAGGTTGTATGGCGCTGCCCAGCAGATGGAACAGGTTGTATGGCACTGCCCAGTAGATGGAACAGGTTGTATGGCGCTGCCCAGCAGATGGAACAGGTTGCTTGGAAAGAATAATCTCAAGCTTACCAGAATATAAGACTATATTAGATTAGTAGAGAACTATGTATATTAGATTAGTAGAGAACTATGTATATTAGATTAGTAGAGAACTATGTATAATGATATAGCTGGGATCTGATGACTATAATTAGGAGAATAATGTTTATTTTAATTAGTCCTATTCACAAAAAGGAATATAGATTGACCTGTTATAATTTTAAGCCGGCGTAGTCCAATTACATTTATTTATTGGCTATGGTAATTTATTCATGCGCTGGGAACTACTTCTATCCACTAGGACCTTGCTGAATTTGATTGGCCAACAGTTTGATGACTATGCCTATAAAGATCGCAGTTTTTCTACGTAAACTGTCTTTTTCTTGGTGGGTAAAGGGGGCTTTTTTAAAAACAAAACATATCTTTCGAGAAAATCGTTTATTTTATTTTTTTATTACTCGGCTGTTATAAAATGGTCCGTTGTTCTCAACCAACTCATTAGCAACATTAAAAACATTCTATATGATGTATGCACTCACCTAGATAACTACAGTAGAATTATCTCTAAGTTCTCACTTACTTAATTTAACTCTAGAACGTCAATTTTAACAGCTCAATCTGCATACAGCAGTCAGTTTTAGCCATATGTTGGTTTAAATATCATACCTGTATCTACATGTCAGGCCTAGTTTTAAACAACATACCCTAATTGACATATACCAGATATCTATGCACACCTGCATTTATGCATCGTATCTATATCTATTTATAGCACCTGGGTGTATTCCGCGCAATGCGTTCTTTATATCACATATGAATCTTTACATTAAACCTGAATATATATATCAATCACACCAGGGCCTTTTAATCCCATTTTTATCTGTGTATAACAGCTGCAGAAATACATCTATACGGAAGGTGTGATAACTGCGGGAACTCAATCTTAAGATTTTTTAACAATTGTAAATCAATTAATCCGACACAGGGGCGGATTAAGACTGCACGGGGCCCTTGGCTGCAATTCAAACTGGGGCCCTATCCAGCCAGCGTCACTTTAAATAAAATGATTGCTAGCAGCTAATATAAGACTGTAACTTGTAACTAAATAGTTAATCGGTTCCTTTAACATACTTTGTCTGTACTACGGGATCGGCCTTCCCAGCCAAAGATTATTCATGAAAAAATGGAATATGAAGAAATAAATGTTTGCCGGTATCCTAATATTGAGTGTAAAAATACAATTTTAAAAAAACATGTGTGCCCACGCCGAGAATCGATCGCGTGACCGCTTGCACAGCAGGGAGACTTTTTACCTCAACACCACAAGAGCCTGATGAAAAAGGTGAAGTTTAAAAATATAAACAATAATCTTTAATAGTTTCTCTTAGTGAGCCTATAAAATCATGTTTTTTAAAATTAATTTATTTAATTTATGATATTTTCAGGAATTCATGCAAACATTTGTCAATCTTTCTTATAAAATATACTAAATTTGGGGGCCCCTAATCATCGGGGGCCCCTGGCTTTAGCCCGTTCAGCAATTAATCCGCCATAGACCCGACATAATTAAAATTTAAAAAGTTAAATTTTTACGAAATTTGTAATTAACAATATTATTAAAGGTTCAGAATTAAATTTAAATTAAAAAAAAATATCGTAGCTAAAATTAATTAATCCTATTCAATACTTTTAGTCACAAATATAACAGTCGTCACAGCTCACGTCATATCCAACAGTGTAAACAAAGCGATGTTTACCTTTTGTCTTAATCTTAATTACATAGAGCAACAAAAACCTTTAATACAATTAACCCAATGGAAACTCAAATCTTTGCAGCTGAACACACCCGTTTCAACACAAATTACGATTCTGGAGAATAGTTGAACACTGAATGCCGTTAATAAATAGTTGAACACTGAATGCCGTTAATAAATAGTTGAACACCGAATGCCGTTAATAAATAGTTGAACACCGAATGCCGTTAACAAATAGTTGAACACTGAATGCCGTTAATAAATAGTTGAACACTGAATGCCGTAAATAAATAGTTGAACACTGAATGCCGTTAATAAATAGTTGAACACTGAATGCCGTTAATAAATAGTTGAACACTGAATGCCGTTAATAAATAGTTGAAAACTGAATGCCGTTAATAAAAAAAAATGACTAAAGAAGAATTAATGCACACACACAAAAAAAAAGAAAAAAAAGATGGAAAGTAACATTCATATCGCTCTTGTGAACTGGTGACGTATATAAATAATACCAACAAAACAACAACAGTCTTCTGGCCTTGGTTAGGGGAAAACAGAACTATTGACAAATGCGCATCTGAGCTCCTTCTGTCTCCGTCTAATCCCTGGCACGGTGTTGTAATCATGACAGAGATGATTAATCCGATTGAACGATCCAATTTGCTTTCACCCCAAACAGATCTGATAATTAAACTAATTTGTCCGTCCCACAAATAAACGTCAGCCCTGATGGGTGAGAGAAGAAATGCCCAACTCAAAAATCCTTCACTTAAAATGAAAAACTCTGAGAAATGTGACTGTAAAAAATAATAAAGTATGAATTTTAACTAATAAATGTGAGAGTATGTAATATAATTGTCAAAAACAGAAATTATGAAATATAACTGTAAGAAATACAGAAGAATAAAATATAACTGTAGGAAATACAGAAGAATAAAATATAACTAAGAAATACAGAAGAATGAAATATAACTAAGAAACACAGTGGAGAACATTTAACTGTTAGAAACATAAGTGGAAGAAATGTGGTTGCTAGAAATTTAAATCCAAGAAATATAATATGTTGAGTTTAATATACGAAATATAAGTCACAGAAATTGAACACTGAGGTAGACTGTTAGACATATAACAGATTTTAAAAAGTATTGGTAAGAGAAATATAAATAAAGAATAAATATAATAATAATAATAATAAATTGGTAATTTTTATAGCGCTGTTTCCCAGCTGAAGAAGTGCAACTTTGAAAAAACTAAGTGAATGCGATTCAGAAGGAATACGTATTAGAAAAATAAATTTGTATTTAAGAACTATTACTGAAAGTAAGAAATACATCTTAAAAAAATAACAAAAACAAACTTGAAAAACAAAACCGTAACAAATACAATTGATATACATAAAAATTAAAGATGTTAATGGAATAAATTTAACTGGACGAAATATAATTAGAAGTCATAGAATTTTTAAAAAGTTTTGCTGGAAGAAGTATTCCGAGAAGTCATATGACTTGAAAGGCTATTATGATTATCGCGTCTGGCATTCCTCGTTGCAGGGGCGGATCATAGATAATTTCATGAGGCTTTGATGAATGACGTGTAACGATGGAAGGCAATGTTCTGACGTTGGTTCTTGCTCACTAAGGCAATGGTCTAACGCTGGTTCTTGCTCACTAAGGCAATGGTCTGACGTTGGTTCTTGCTCACTAAGGCAATTGTCTGACGTTGGTTCTTGCTCACTAAGGCAATGGTCTGACGCAGGTTCTTGCTCACTAAGGCAATGTTCTGACGTTGGTTCTTGCTCACTAAGGCAATGGTCTGACGCAGGTTCTTGCTCACTAAGGCAATGTTATGACGTTGGTTCTTGCTCACTAAGGCAATGGTCTGACGTTAGTTCTTGCTCACTAAGGCAATGATCTGACGTTGGTTCTTGCTCACTAAGGCAATGGTCTGACGTTGGTTCTTGCTCACTAAGGCAATGGTCTGACGTTGGTTCTTGCTCACTAAGGCAATGTTCTGACGCTGGTTCTTGCTCAATAACGGCTATCTTTACGTCTTCATAGGGAAATAATTATTCAGTCGACAGTGACTAAAATGCTATATTTATCTGCACTGAAATTCTTTTTGTCACAGAGAGTAGAATTTATCAAAATATTTTTAAAAAATGTATAAACCCATGAGATCGGTGAGGCATAAAGGCAACAATTTGAAAACTATTAATATTCAGATGACAATCATGTTTTAAAGTGAACATCTGAACTGCTGGTATTTTACTATTGTATATTTCCGAAAAATTTGGATGCTGGTAGTGGAAATGACTTTTTCATGGTATTGGAAATCGATTATGGTACTCACTGTGTTGGGTCATTAAACAAAAGACGACCACACAACGGACGTTTCGCAACAACGCATTCGTTAGCAGATATTAAATGGTAAACAAATGACAGTTTTAGATATTTTAGATAAATAATATTTACAAATATTTTTAACACTTCCATTTTTCAAACCTTCACACAAATTGTTTGTCTATTTTCTCCCCCTTAGGCTTGAACTGCGCAGTTCGCCATCTACACTAGCACATAGTATAGAAACCACGGGCAGTAACTGTTGAGTTATTAATGAAGCTATGTGACACTCACCTAAATTATGCTCTTTGTGCTAGGTACCAGGACAACAATCGATGAGATAGATTTTCTTACACGTTAACTTTAGATCGACGGGAGGGTGGCGAGAGGTAGTGGCGGGAAAATAAAAGGCAGGTAAAATAGGGGTGGATCAGAGGCGATTAAACCGGAAGTGAGTGAAGTAGAGGCATATAAAATTTAGACAGATAATATAGAATATAGCGGCTTGTGAAAATAGGCGGATAATATAGAGGCTTGTGAAAATAGGCGGATAATATAGAGGCTTGTGAAAATAGACGGGTAAAGTAGAGGTGGGTAAAGCAGAGGTGGGTAAAGTAGAGGTGGGTAAAGTAGAGGTGGGTAAAGTAGAGGTGGGTAAAGTAGAGGTGGGTAAAGTAGAGGTGGGTAAAGTAGAGGTGGGTAAAGTAGAGGTGGGTAAAGTAGAGGTGGGTAAAGCAGAGGTGGGTAAAGTAGAGGTGGGTAAAGTAGAGGTGGGTAAAGTAGAGGTGGGTAAAGCAGAGGTGGGTAAAGTAGAGGTGGGTAAAGCAGAGGTGGGTAAAGTAGAGGTGGGTGAAGTAGGAATGGAATGAAAATTAATTTTTCAAAATGAAAGTTGCACATAGAACACTTTTTTATAATGCGAAAGACGGACCTATATCAACGGGGACTATATCTAATAACCACCGATTGTTTACAATAAACATTCGGTAAATATCAGCAACGAATCGTCATAATCAAGGTGGTCTTCAAGAAGCTACGTCAATAAACTTTCTCTAAATGACAGAACATTAACATGCATGAAACACACACAACTAATATCTCACAAATTCCATTATCTGAAATGTTCTAATATCTCACAAACTCTGACAGTATCTCCTACCTCACAGGATAAAATAAGCTACATCACATGATCTGCTGTAACACACGACTCGGTGACTGCATAGTTCTCTTATCAAGATTATAAGCGTCTCATTAATAATATTTTCACATGGCGCCCAGCACTTGCCGGCACCCACCCCTTATCGGCACCCAACATTTGCCGGCAAACAGAACTTGCCGGCACCCTTTGTTTATCAGTGTAAGGTAAAGTACATGATATTAATTATGTGAAACTCCCATCCATCTATAGCACCCAAAGCTCTTTACTTCTAAATCTTAATAATAATGACATTGTTTATTTAGTATTTCTTTAACACACTTTCTAAAGTACAATCAGAGGGTAGGGGTGAGTAGGGCTCTTTAGGGAGCCCAGCATCTATAAATCTATCTATATAATTCTCTTCATGGTCGGACCCTGCGAGGCAACAAGCTGCAAGTATGTGCAACAGAGCATGACGAATGACCCTCGCTCGGGGTCAACTAAACACTGTTGGCAAGCGTGGTGGGATGAAATGAAAAAAAGGGGGGGGGGTGGAGGGAGTGGGTGGCAACAATGCACTTGCGCTCACTTGCATTGTTCCTTCACAGTAAATGTGAGATTCGTAGTGTACTGGTTATCCCGTCCGCTTCATACGTCGATGGTCCTGGGTTCAAGCTCCAGCGAAAACATTGAATGAAAAGAAGGAACTCTGGAGAGACCCGTGGCGTAGCATACGCCGCAGACTTGCTCAAAATAGACAGTGCAAAGAACGGATTGGGGGGGGGTGAGAGTACACACACAAAAAGCAGCACAAAGTAAGTTAAAAATAGCGAGTAAACATGGAGACAAGCACACTGAGGTTGTTGTTACCCGCCTCCCAGTTAATGCTACCATCCCTTAAACATTAACTGTGATTCGCCGACCCTAGCGAGGGTTAGTCATGATTATGGTTGTTAATTGTGTGTTGTTGTGTTTTGTTGTTTTTTAAACCAATTATCGTTTTATAGCTCACTTCATAGATATTAGGGCTGTACCGAATTTCGCCAGCAAACGTCTCGAAACCAACAATGAGTTGGCAGTCCCCCCCCCCAACCGACGTTCACTCGCGTTGTTTTGATTTCTTCGTGCTGTAGTTTGTGTCCGTTATTACTCCACTTTCTTTGCACTCTCCATGAGCAAGTCTGCGGCGTATGCTACGCCGCGGTACGTCTAGTATATATATAATTCACCAAAGGGAGTATGTGCAAACAAAGCATGACAAATGACCCTCGCTGGGGTCGACCGATCAAGCAAAGTGGGTTAAAAAAATGCGGTGTGGGTGGGCATGTTTTGAGACAAACAATGCTTCTTGAGTTCACTTACATTATTCCTTCTCAGTATTAAATGTGATTCGTAGTGTAGTGGTTATTACGCCCGCCTTACACGCGGAAGGTCCTGGGTTCCACCTCCAGCGAAAATATTATTTTTTAATCTTTAAAAATGTGTTTTTGTGCCCGTTCTTTTACCCATTGTTTGCGAACATGGCTGACCCCAGCTAGGGTCGGCCAATCACAGTTTAGTCTTTGCAAGCTAAGGTGGTGAAGAGTGATGGGCAGGTAGCAACAATGCGTTGGTGTCCCCCCCCTCCCGACGTTGTTTTGATTTCTTCATGCTGTAGTTTGTTACCGTTCTTTTCCCCCTTTCTTTGCACTATCCATGAGCAAGTCTGCGGCGTATGCTACTTCACGGGGCATATCTAGTTAGGATAATTCTTCAGCCTACACATCAAACTAACGCTCCAACACACGACACTGTTCCGAAGTCCAAGGCCTCGTGCTTCGCTAACTGCTAGAGCGCCCTCTGGTTTAATCCATGTCCGCTAACTGCTAGAGCGCCCTCTGGTTTAATCCATGTCCGCTAACTGCTAGAGCGCCCTCTGGTTTAATCCATGTCCGCTAACTGCTAGAGCGCCCTCTGGTTTAATCCATGTCCGCTAACTGCTAGAGCGCCCTCTGGTTTAATCCATGTCCGCTAACTGCTAGAGCGCCCTCTGGTTTAATCCATGTCCGCTAACTGCTAGAGCGCCCTCTGGTTTAATCCATGTCCGCTAACTGCTAGAGCACCCTCTGGTTTAATCCATGTCCGCTAACTGCTAGAGCGCCCTCTGGTTTAATCCATGTCCGCTAACTGCTAGAGCGCCCTCTGGTTTAATCCATGTCCGCTAACTGCTAGAGCGCCCTCTGGTTTAATCCATGTCCGCTAACTGCTAGAGCGCCCTCTGGTTTAATCCATGTCCGCTAACTGCTAGAGCGCCCTCTGGTTTAATCCATGTCCGCTAACTGCTAGAGCGCCCTCTGGTTTAATCCATGTCCGCTAACTGCTAGAGCGCCCTCTGGTTTAATCCATGTCCGCTAACTGCTAGAGCGCCCTCTGGTTTAATCCATGTCCAGCCTTATGATATTGAAAGATAACTCTAAACAGATAATTCAAAACATATAATCTTTCATAAGAAGATTCCAGAATAAGGTAATGTATAGAATAAAAAAACATTTTGAAATCTTTATAAGATTTAGGGGCATGGTGGTCGAGTGGCATGCGCGCTCGGCTGGCGGAACGATGGTCACGGGTTCGGATCCCTGTGAAGGCTAGGATTTCTTCCCGGGGCCCAGGGCGTCCCTGAGTCCACCCAGCTCCGAATGGGTACCTAACATTAGTTAGGGAAATAAAGGCGGCTGGGTAATGCGTGGAACCCTTATAGCCGAGGCCTGTGAACGCTTCATCACTTGCCAACAGACCAGCATGGTCTGTGGACGCATTAATCTTCTGTATAGAAGGAGCTTCTGCAAAGATTAGACAAATCAAACAGCAACGTTAATTTATTGTTTCAGAATTTGTAGAGTTGAAAATACGTTTGTGGCTTATGTCTTCAAAAATGACGGATGTTTTCAGCTGAAATCTATTTATTTTATAAAAAATGCACTTTTCTTTTAGGGCGCCTACGGCACCCACCTTTTTCAAAAGCCCAACTAACTTGTCCTTGTTTGATAAATACGAAATATTAAACTTTCTGAAATGTACACAAAGTATTTTATAATAGGGGTTGTAGGGCACCTTTGTTTTTTGATTTTTATAATTAACCATCATCAAATCCTCTTTTTAAATCCTTTATATTAACTCGTGGTGTCTGCGGCCGCCCGACCGACCGACCGCTCTTGTCGCCAAAACTTTTAAGCGATTTTTAACCCACTTGCTCGTAAGCTAGCGAGCTGAAATTTTGCAGGCAGTTTCGTACCAATAATAAAAACAAAGTATCAAAATGTCAGATCGATCGCATGTACCGTAATTAAATTATTGATTTTTTAGATTATTTTATTTATTCCTATGTATCATGCTATTTTTTGAGATAGAGCGTCCCGGTGCGTATTATATTGAACAACCTTTCTGTCGCGAAATAAGGTGCGTATTGTATTGACATCTCTTTTTATAAACAAATTCCTGATCGGTGTGCATTATATTAAACATGTTTTACGACACAACTGCAATTTTGTATTTCTGGATGGTCTGGCGCTGCGTATTATAATGAACATTCTTTTAATTACTTCTCGTACATAAAGGATTTATAGTCAAAAACTTGGTTTTTTACGGGTTTTTCTTATTACATTGATCCCTTTTCCAAAATTAAAATATGAGCGAAAACAATGACGTCATTTTTTTTTACAGCGCATATTAAATTTGCACACCTTTTGATGCATTGGTGCAGTAATTTGGTTTTCCCTGCTTTCTAAAATTAGTAGCATCAGGACTGACTGACAGACACTACTTGCGTGACAATTGCAAATTATATAGTTTAATAATTCCGAATTGTGCAGTCCAGGTTTAAGATATCTGTACATGATTAAGGTCTATGTAAATGATTAAGTACTCTGTACATTATTAAGGTCTCTGTACATTATTAAGGTCTCTGAACATATTTAAGTTCTCTGTACATGATTAAGTTCTCTGTACATGATTAAGTTCTCTGTACATAATTAAGGTCTCTGACATGATTAATGTCAATTACCAAGATGACAACCCTTCAGTAGCACAGAGCTAAACGACATCCACCACACAAACCAAAGACATTTCCACTGACACACCGACGTGTCGATGACAACCCGCACCATCTGTTGGTCATTGTTGGACAGTATCTCAACATCTGTTGGTCATTGTTGTACAGTATCTCAACATCTGTTGGTCATTGTTGTACAGTATCTCAACATCTATTGGTCATATTTGGACAGTATCCCACCATCTGTTGGTCATTGTTGTACAGTATACCAACATCTGTGGTCATTGTTGTACAGTATCCCAACATCTGTTGGTCATTGTTGTACAGTATCTCAACATCTGTTGGTCATTGTTGTACAGTATCTCAACATCTATTGGTCATTGTTGGACAGTATCCCAACATCTGTTGGTCATTGTTGTACAGTATCTCAACATCTGTTGGTCATTGTTGTACAGTATCTCAACATCTGTTGGTCATTGTTGTACAGTATCCCAACAACTGTTGGTCATTGTTGTACAGTATCCCACCATCTGTTGGTAATTGTTGTACAGTATCCCAACAACTGTTGGTCATTGTTGTACAGTATCCCAACAACTGTTGGTCATTGTTTTACAGTATCCCACCATCTGTTGGTCATTGTTGTACAGTATCCCAACAACTGTTGGTCATTGTTGTACAGTATCCCAACAACTGTTGGTCATTGTTGTACAGTATCCCAACATCTGTTGGTCATTGTTGTACAGTATCCCAACAACTGTTGGTCATTGTACAGTATCCCAACAACTGTTGGTCATTGTTGTACAGTATCCCTACATCTGTTGGTCATTGTTGTACAGTATCCCAACAACTGTTGGTCATTGTTGTACAGTATCCCACCATCTGTTGGTCATTGTTGGACAGTATCCCACCATCTATTGGTCATTGTTGGACAGTATCCATTCAAACGCCACAGCTCTTTCCCTGAGCTCTAGCAAGGCGTCTTGTTTTTGTTGTCTCTCATGTTTATATCATGAAGTAATCAGCTGATGCTCCACATCTTGGTGGCGATCATGTGATCATGTGATCATGTGATCATGTGATCATGTGATCATGTGAGCACAGGTTGACAGACTTTCGATCAGATCCGGGAAATCGGAATCAAACTTAATATCAATTTTTAAAGATCAAGATCAGAAGGTCACATTGTAATTTGGGAATAAACACGTGTAAGCTGTTTATCTTAATTTCCGGATTGGTCAGACGCTTGAATAGGGAGATATAACTAGGTCAGATACTTGAATGGGGAGATATAACTAGGTCAGACGATTGAATGGGGAGATATAACTAGGTCAGACACTTGAATGGGGAGATATAACTAGGTCAGACACTTGAATGGGGAGATATAACTAGGTCAGACACTTGAATGGGGAGATATAACTAGGTCAGACACTTGAATGGGGAGATATAACTAGGTCAGACACTTGAATGGGGAGATATAACTAGGTCAGACACTTGAATGGGGAGATATAACTAGGTCAGATACTTGAATGGGGAGATATAATTAAACGGAATGAGGCAATTCAATGGCTGATCTCCAAAAGCAATGATAGATTACAAATTTATGAGGTAAATCTTAGGAAGCATTTTATTTTTAAACCATTTAAGAAATCTAACCAAGTCTAGTACAAGGCTGTTGTTCTGCTTTCTCTACAAGAAGACGTTTTCATCCAGCATGGATATCAGGGATATGCAAGTATGCGAGTGTCAAACATCCTCATGGAGCCCATCATTACTGACCACATTAATGCTGGTCACAACAAAGCTGACCAGAGCAATGGTGACCACATCAACGCTGACCACATCAATATTAACTACATCAACACGGACCACATCATAACTGATTGGAGCAATATATTTTCATGGATGAAAGCTGGTCACAGACCGTATGCAAAGAGGCTGGACCTGGGCAGACCTTGTCAAACCAAAGTCACTGCTACATCGGACTCAATGGTTGGTTGTTGTAGATAGTATTTTTTAAAAACTTTTATTGCTAGATGTTATGCTGGGTCGGATTTTGTGAAGACCTAATCAATATAGTTAATTGTTGGTTTTGACCGACGTGCCGAACTCCCATTTTCAAGTATGCATGAGTATGTTTCATTAAAGGAGTTCTAATACTATTATAATTTTAAAAAAACAACAACAGATTTTTAAAGAAGTTTTTAAACAAATCGAAACAGAATGGACGCTGGACAATTCAACGTATAGTAGTTCAATGTTTCAAATTCACTATTGTAGTCTAGCGAGTATCATTTCTAATTCAATATTAATTCAATTGAAACACAACTTCATCCGATGAGCAGGGTCATTTCAATCGGAAGACAACAGATGGCGCTCCAACACGCATGCGCTCTACAAAACACTCACACGCGCCCACTCAGTTTCAGACAGGACGCTTGCTGCAAACAGCAGAACTGATACTGTTTAGTCTTTGAAGGTGGTCCTTTTGCAAGGTGAAGCAATTTCTTTTTAAAATGAGAATCTTAGAATCTTAACATTTTTAGATTGTTTTCCTGCTAGACGTTGAATCGTTGACCTGCTAGTCTAGACGTTGAATCGTTGATCTACTAGAGTCTAGACGTTGAATCGTTGACCTACTAGAGTCTAGACGTTGAATCGTTGACCTGCTAGTCTAGACGTTGAATCGTTGATCTACTAGAGTCTAGACGTTGAATCGTTGACCTACTAGAGTCTAGACGTTGATTCGCTGACCTACTAGAGTCTAGACGTTGAATCGCTGACTTACTAGAGTATTGACGTTGAATCGTTGACCTACTAGAGTCTAGACGTTGATATATTAACACAAGAAAAAGGAAGGCCAATTACAATACACATGTACATAAAAGAGTGAGCCGTTAAAATAAAACTAAACACCGTGAACAAAGCAAGAGATGCATATTGTTTCAAGTGCATTTGTTTAATTAATCATATCCAAATAAAGTCAATTATTTGCCAGAGACAATATACGTGTAGAAACTCTTTTTCCTTTGAAATAATCCAAAGTGTTAGACTAGGTCTAATTAATTAATTTTTTTGAAAAGAAACAATGTGAGAAACTGGTTACTATATTTATAATGTATCTTAACGTGTCATTCCATACGGGCCATCCGTCAGTTGATTTATTTATTACCAAAATTAGTTATTTGATGGCGAGACGAAGTAACAGAAAACATATGTGTTAAGATCATATTAGGAGATTTTATTCAAATACAAATATTCCTAAACCTGCCATGACGTACGAACTAAGAGATATTTTTCTTGTAATAACATATTTTCCATAACTATTCATATCAGGACTCAGGAAAGGTCATTAAAAATGTTTTGTCAAAACTTTTATTTTTATTACCACGTTTTTATTAACTCGCTTTCGTTCCTGTGGCATTGTGTGTCTGTCCAACATTTTTCAAATCTGCCAACGTAAAATTAAACCACTTCTAATGGTTCTAGAGATCTCAAAATGTTACCACAGATAGATCTTGGATGACAATGCATTGTATCAAAATTTCAGATCGATCGAAGGTCCCGTTCTAAAATATTGAATTTTTAAATTTATCTATCGATAAGCATCTGTACAGTCTGCTTTTGTTGACATCCATGAGTTCACCCCGTGACCACATCACCGCGTTTTTAAAACGTTGGGCGGGCGCTTATGATGTGTTTGGTATTTTAAAAAAATAGAGGTAAAAAAATATTTTTTTAAAAACAACGTTTTTGTAAGTGGACTAAAAGGGAATAAAATAAATAGAGGTAAAAAAAAGATTTTTAAAAACCACGTTTTTATAAGTGTACTAAAAAGAAGAAAATAAATTAAAACTTATAAGTTGAAGTACTTTCATGTAATATGACTAAAAACGTGGGGCGGGTTGTTTGGTATAAAAATTAAAGATGTATAATTAAGAAGGCAAAAAAGATATCTATAAGTGAGAAAATGAGTGAACTGCATATGTAAAACCTCATAAGCGCCCGCCCAACGTTTTTAGTCATATTATATGAAAGTACTTCAACTTATTAGTTTTAAATTATTTTCTTCCTTTTAGTACACTTATAAAAACATGGTTTTTAAAAATCTTTTTTTACCTCTATTTTTGTAATAACTAAATAACGCAATTCCAACTTCCTCCTTAATTAAATGCCCACCACTAACCTTACAAAATGACACCACTAAAACAAAAATGACATCACTAACAAAAGGAAATGACCACCACAGACATTATGAAGAAGCCATCACTGACGTATATTCCTAACTTGTCATTAGCAACAATAAACTGATACAAACTCTCCTTCTTCCCGCCTGGCATTGGGATGCCAGGAAACCAACACACTATTAACACTCAAAACACATCGATAAACGTAGGACGCAATAATCTTCTGTATAGAAGGAGCGTCTGTAAAACATAAGATAATATTATATTTCTTAAGAGTTCAGTCTATTCAATTCTCATTGACTTCTGCCCCGCCTTTACTTTTGCGCATGCCCAAAGTATCATTTCCTTTACAATGTCATTCAGCATTCGCATTCTTCAAATAATATCATAATTATTATGTAATACTAATATATATATTATACTAACGTTACAAGTACGAAGGGAAATTCCCCTCAGTTATATGACGTACCCGTATCGTGGCCAGGAAACAGTAATAATCCTGATACTCGGTAGATTGCTAAACACGCCCTCACGTGAGGCAGACCTGGAGCATTGGAGGCCAATTGATGGTCCCCACATTTAACGTCTTACTTCTCACAGGGCCTGCGATGTTTATAATTCTATTCACCTGATACGGATAAGTCGCGTGCTGGTGGCTCGGCAACAGCCATTCGCCGCACTCGGCCCAGCGTTGGTATTGGCTTCAGGTCTTCTAGCGGTGGACTGACACGTAAACAAAGGGGGCTGCTTGATGTACCTCTAAACCTGGGGCCTTTAGGGCTAGACATAATAGCCATCAACAACAGTGGCTATAGGGAAGAACATGTAACTAACAACAAGAGGCTAGACATAATAGCCACCAACAACAGTGGCTATATGGAAGTACATGTAACTAACAACAAGAGGCTAGACATAATAGCCATCAACAAAAGTGGCTATAGGGAAGATCATGTAACTAACAAGACGGTAGACACAATAGCCATCAACAACAGTAGCTATAGGGAAGATCATGTAACTAACAAGACGGTTGACATAATAGCCATCAACAACAGTGGCTATAGGGAAGATCATGTAACTAACAAGACGGTAGACACAATAGCCATCAACAACAGTAGCTATAGGGAAGATCATGTAACTAACAAGACGGTAGACATAATAGCCATCAACAACAGTGGCTATATGGAAGTACATGTAACTAACAAGACGGTAGACACAATAGCCATCAACAACAGTGGCTACACTGAAGTACATGTAACTAACAACAAAGACGTGCGAGTCATAAAGACTTCAGTAACCCACCCACACTCCACACCCTCTCTTTTATATCTTAAATTAACCATCGCCCCCCCCTTGCCCCCCTGCCCCCTTTTCCGCCCCCCCCCCGGATAAAAACACAAAAAGAAAACTAAACTAATTTTTTTTTACAAGAAGCAGAGTTAAAGTTTTCTTAACTCCGATAATGTATTATCTGTTTACAACTAACATGTGTTTACAACTATCATGTGTTTACAACTATCATCTGTTTACAAATATCATCTGTTTACAAATATCATCTGTTTACAACTATCAGGTGTTTACAACTATCATGTGTTTACAACAATCATGCGTTTACAACTATCATCTGTTTACAACTATCATCTGTTTACAACTATCATCTGTTTACAACTATCATGTGTTTACAACTATCATCTGTTTACAACTATCATCTGTTTACAACTATCATCTGTTTACAACTATCAAGTATTTACAACTATCAGGTGTTTACAACTATCAGGTGTTTACAACTATCATCTGTTTACAACTATCATCTGTTTACAACTATCATCTGTTTACAACTATCATGTGTTTACAACTATCATCTGTTTACAACTATCATCTGTTTACAACTATCATCTGTTTACAACTATCATCTGTTTACAACTATCATCTGTTTACAACTATCAAGTATTTACAACTATCAGGTGTTAGCAACTATCATGTGTTTACAACTATCATCTGTTTACAACTATCATCTGTTTACAACTATCATCTGTTTACAACTATCATGTGTTTACAACTATCATCTGTTTACAACTATCATCTGTTTACAACTATCAGGTGTTTATAACTATAAGGTGTTTATAACTATCAGCTGTTTACAACTATCATCTGTTTACAACTATCATGTGTTTATAACTATCATCTGTTTACAACTATCATGTGTTTACAACTATCAAGTGTTTACAACTATCATGTGTTTACAACTATCATGTGTTTACAACTATCAGGTGTTTACAACTATCATGTGTTTACAACTATCAGCTGTTTACAACTATCAGGTGTTTACAACTATCATGTGTTTACAACTATCATGTGTTTACAACTATCATGTGTTTACAACTATCAGCTGTTTACAACTATCAGGTGTTTACAACTATCAGTATTTTCAACTATCAAGTGTTTACAGCTATCAGCTGTTTATAACTATCAGGTGTTTACAACTATCATGTGTTTACAACTATCATGTGTTTACAACTATCATGTGTTTACAACTATCATGTGTTTACAACTATCAGCTGTTTACAACTATCAGGTGTTTACAACTATCATGTGTTTACAACTATCATGTGTTTACAACTATCAGGTGTTTACAACTATCATGTGTTTACAACTATCAGTGTTTACAACTATCAGGTGTTTACAACTATCATGTGTTTACAACTATCATGTGTTTACAACTATCATGTGTTTACAACTATCATGCTGTTTACAACTATCAGGTGTTTACAACTATCAAGTATGTTTACAACTATCATGTGTTTACAACTATCATGTGTTTACAACTATCATGTGTTTACAACTATCAGCTGTTTACAACTATCAGGTGTTTACAACTATCCAGTATTTTCAACTATCAAGTGTTTACAGCTATCAGCTGTTTATAACTATCAGGTGTTTACAACTATCATGTGTTTACAACTATCATGTGTTTACAACTATCATGTGTTTACAACTATCATGTGTTTACAACTATCAGTGTTTACAACTATCAGGTGTTTACAACTATCATGTGTTTACAACTATCATGCTGTTTACAACTATCATGTGTTTACAACTATCATGTGTTTACAACTATCATGTGTTTACAAACTATCATGTGTTTACAACTATCATGTGTTTACAACTATCATGTGTTTACAACTATCATGCTGTTTACAACTATCATGTGTTTACAACTATCATGTGTTTACAACTATCATGTGTTTACAACTATCATGTGTTTACAACTATCAGGTGTTTACAACTATCATGTGTTTACAACTATCATGTGTTTACAACTATCATGTGTTTACAACTATCATGTGTTTACAACTATCATGTGTTTACAACTATCAGGTGTTTACAACTATCATGTGTTTACAACTATCAGTGTTTACAACTATCATGTGTTTACAACTATCATGTGTTTACAACTATCATGTGTTTACAACTATCATGTGTTTACAACTATCATGTGTTTACAACTATCATGTGTTTACAACTATCATGTGTTTACAACTATCATGTGTTTACAACTATCATGTGTTTACAACTATCATGTGTTTACAACTATCATGTGTTTACAACTATCATGTGTTTACAACTATCATGTGTTTACAACTATCATGTGTTTACAACTATCATGTGTTTACAACTATCATGTGTTTACAACTATCATGTGTTTACAACTATCATGTGTTTACAACTATCATGTGTTTACAACTATCATGTGTTTACAACTATCATGTGTTTACAACTATCATGTGTTTACAACTATCAGGTGTTTACAACTATCATGTGTTTACAACTATCATGTGTTTACAACTATCATGTGTTTACAACTATCATGTGTTTACAACTATCATGTGTTTACAACTATCATGTGTTTACAACTATCATGTGTTTACAACTATCATGTGTTTACAACTATCATGTGTTTACAACTATCATGTGTTTACAACTATCATGTGTTTACAACTATCATGTGTTTACAACTATCATGTGTTTACAACTATCATGTGTTTACAACTATCATGTGTTTACAACTATCATGTGTTTACAACTATCATGTGTTTACAACTATCATGTGTTTACAACTATCATGTGTTTACAACTATCATGTGTTTACAACTATCATGTGTTTACAACTATCATGTGTTTACAACTATCATGTGTTTACAACTATCATGTGTTTACAACTATCATGTGTTTACAACTATCATGTGTTTACAACTATCATGTGTTTACAACTATCATGTGTTTACAACTATCATGTGTTTACAACTATCATGTGTTTACAACTATCATGTGTTTACAACTATCATGTGTTTACAACTATCATGTGTTTACAACTATCATGTGTTTACAACTATCATGTGTTTACAACTATCATGTGTTTACAACTATCATGTGTTTACAACTATCATGTGTTTACAACTATCATGTGTTTACAACTATCATGTGTTTACAACTATCATGTGTTTACAACTATCATGTGTTTACAACTATCATGTGTTTACAACTATCATGTGTTTACAACTATCATGTGTTTACAACTATCATGTGTTTACAACTATCATGTGTTTACAACTATCATGTGTTTACAACTATCATGTGTTTACAACTATCATGTGTTTACAACTATCATGTGTTTACAACTATCATGTGTTTACAACTATCATGTGTTTACAACTATCATGTGTTTACAACTATCATGTGTTTACAACTATCATGTGTTTACAACTATCATGTGTTTACAACTATCATGTGTTTACAACTATCATGTGTTTACAACTATCATGTGTTTACAACTATCATGTGTTTACAACTATCATGTGTTTACAACTATCATGTGTTTACAACTATCATGTGTTTACAACTATCATGTGTTTACAACTATCATGTGTTTACAACTATCATGTGTTTACAACTATCATGTGTTTACAACTATCATGTGTTTACAACTATCATGTGTTTACAACTATCATGTGTTTACAACTATCATGTGTTTACAACTATCATGTGTTTACAACTATCATGTGTTTACAACTATCATGTGTTTACAACTATCATGTGTTTACAACTATCATGTGTTTACAACTATCATGTGTTTACAACTATCATGTGTTTACAACTATCATGTGTTTACAACTATCATGTGTTTACAACTATCATGTGTTTACAACTATCATGTGTTTACAACTATCATGTGTTTACAACTATCATGTGTTTACAACTATCATGTGTTTACAACTATCATGTGTTTACAACTATCATGTGTTTACAACTATCATGTGTTTACAACTATCATGTGTTTACAACTATCATGTGTTTACAACTATCATGTGTTTACAACTATCATGTGTTTACAACTATCATGTGTTTACAACTATCATGTGTTTACAACTATCATGTGTTTACAACTATCATGTGTTTACAACTATCATGTGTTTACAACTATCATGTGTTTACAACTATCATGTGTTTACAACTATCATGTGTTTACAACTATCATGTGTTTACAACTATCATGTGTTTACAACTATCATGTGTTTACAACTATCATGTGTTTACAACTATCATGTGTTTACAACTATCATGTGTTTACAACTATCATGTGTTTACAACTATCATGTGTTTACAACTATCATGTGTTTACAACTATCATGTGTTTACAACTATCATGTGTTTACAACTATCATGTGTTTACAACTATCATGTGTTTACAACTATCATGTGTTTACAACTATCATGTGTTTACAACTATCATGTGTTTACAACTATCATGTGTTTACAACTATCATGTGTTTACAACTATCATGTGTTTACAACTATCATGTGTTTACAACTATCATGTGTTTACAACTATCATGTGTTTACAACTATCATGTGTTTACAACTATCATGTGTTTACAACTATCATGTGTTTACAACTATCATGTGTTTACAACTATCATGTGTTTACAACTATCATGTGTTTACAACTATCATGTGTTTACAACTATCATGTGTTTACAACTATCATGTGTTTACAACTATCATGTGTTTACAACTATCATGTGTTTACAACTATCATGTGTTTACAACTATCATGTGTTTACAACTATCATGTGTTTACAACTATCATGTGTTTACAACTATCATGTGTTTACAACTATCATGTGTTTACAACTATCATGTGTTTACAACTATCATGTGTTTACAACTATCATGTGTTTACAACTATCATGTGTTTACAACTATCATGTGTTTACAACTATCATGTGTTTACAACTATCATGTGTTTACAACTATCATGTGTTTACAACTATCATGTGTTTACAACTATCATGTGTTTACAACTATCATGTGTTTACAACTATCATGTGTTTACAACTATCATGTGTTTACAACTATCATGTGTTTACAACTATCATGTGTTTACAACTATCATGTGTTTACAACTATCATGTGTTTACAACTATCATGTGTTTACAACTATCATGTGTTTACAACTATCATGTGTTTACAACTATCATGTGTTTACAACTATCATGTGTTTACAACTATCATGTGTTTACAACTATCATGTGTTTACAACTATCATGTGTTTACAACTATCATGTGTTTACAACTATCATGTGTTTACAACTATCATGTGTTTACAACTATCATGTGTTTACAACTATCATGTGTTTACAACTATCATGTGTTTACAACTATCATGTGTTTACAACTATCATGTGTTTACAACTATCATGTGTTTACAACTATCATGTGTTTACAACTATCATGTGTTTACAACTATCATGTGTTTACAACTATCATGTGTTTACAACTATCATGTGTTTACAACTATCATGTGTTTACAACTATCATGTGTTTACAACTATCATGTGTTTACAACTATCATGTGTTTACAACTATCATGTGTTTACAACTATCATGTGTTTACAACTATCATGTGTTTACAACTATCATGTGTTTACAACTATCATGTGTTTACAACTATCATGTGTTTACAACTATCAGTGTGTTTACAACTATCATGTGTTTACAACTATCATGTGTTTACAACTATCATGTGTTTACAACTATCATGTGTTTACAACTATCATGTGTTTACAACTATCATGTGTTTACAACTATCATGTGTTTACAACTATCATGTGTTTACAACTATCATGTGTTTACAACTATCATGTGTTTACAACTATCATGTGTTTACAACTATCATGTGTTTACAACTATCATGTGTTTACAACTATCATGTGTTTACAACTATCATGTGTTTACAACTATCATGTGTTTACAACTATCATGTGTTTACAACTATCATGTGTTTACAACTATCATGTGTTTACAACTATCATGTGTTTACAACTATCATGTGTTTACAACTATCATGTGTTTACAACTATCATGTGTTTACAACTATCATGTGTTTACAACTATCATGTGTTTACAACTATCATGTGTTTACAACTATCATGTGTTTACAACTATCATGTGTTTACAACTATCATGTGTTTACAACTATCATGTGTTTACAACTATCATGTGTTTACAACTATCATGTGTTTACAACTATCATGTGTTTACAACTATCATGTGTTTACAACTATCATGTGTTTACAACTATCATGTGTTTACAACTATCATGTGTTTACAACTATCATGTGTTTACAACTATCATGTGTTTACAACTATCATGTGTTTACAACTATCATGTGTTTACAACTATCATGTGTTTACAACTATCATGTGTTTACAACTATCATGTGTTTACAACTATCATGTGTTTACAACTATCATGTGTTTACAACTATCATGTGTTTACAACTATCATGTGTTTACAACTATCATGTGTTTACAACTATCATGTGTTTACAACTATCATGTGTTTACAACTATCATGTGTTTACAACTATCATGTGTTTACAACTATCATGTGTTTACAACTATCATGTGTTTACAACTATCATGTGTTTACAACTATCATGTGTTTACAACTATCATGTGTTTACAACTATCATGTGTTTACAACTATCATGTGTTTACAACTATCATGTGTTTACAACTATCATGTGTTTACAACTATCATGTGTTTACAACTATCATGTGTTTACAACTATCATGTGTTTACAACTATCATGTGTTTACAACTATCATGTGTTTACAACTATCATGTGTTTACAACTATCATGTGTTTACAACTATCATGTGTTTACAACTATCATGTGTTTACAACTATCATGTGTTTACATATGTTTACAACTATCATGTGTTTACAACTATCATGTGTTTACAACTATCATGTGTTTACAACTATCATGTGTTTACAACTATCATGTGTTTACAACTATCATGTGTTTACAACTATCATGTGTTTACAACTATCATGTGTTTACAACTATCATGTGTTTACAACTATCATGTGTTTACAACTATCATGTGTTTACAACTATCATGTGTTTACAACTATCATGTGTTTACAACTATCATGTGTTTACAACTATCATGTGTTTACAACTATCATGTGTTTACAACTATCATGTGTTTACAACTATCATGTGTTTACAACTATCATGTGTTTACAACTATCATGTGTTTACAACTATCATGTGTTTACAACTATCATGTGTTTACAACTATCATGTGTTTACAACTATCATGTGTTTACAACTATCATGTGTTTACAACTATCATGTGTTTACAACTATCATGTGTTTACAACTATCATGTGTTTACAACTATCATGTGTTTACAACTATCATGTGTTTACAACTATCATGTGTTTACAACTATCATGTGTTTACAACTATCATGTGTTTACAACTATCATGTGTTTACAACTATCATGTGTTTACAACTATCATGTGTTTACAACTATCATGTGTTTACAACTATCATGTGTTTACAACTATCATGTGTTTACAACTATCATGTGTTTACAACTATCATGTGTTTACAACTATCATGTGTTTACAACTATCATGTGTTTACAACTATCATGTGTTTACAACTATCATGTGTTTACAACTATCATGTGTTTACAACTATCATGTGTTTACAACTATCATGTGTTTACAACTATCATGTGTTTACAACTATCATGTGTTTACAACTATCATGTGTTTACAACTATCATGTGTTTACAACTATCATGTGTTTACAACTATCATGTGTTTACAACTATCATGTGTTTACAACTATCATGTGTTTACAACTATCATGTGTTTACAACTATCATGTGTTTACAACTATCATGTGTTTACAACTATCATGTGTTTACAACTATCATGTGTTTACAACTATCATGTGTTTACAACTATCATGTGTTTACAACTATCATGTGTTTACAACTATCATGTGTTTACAACTATCATGTGTTTACAACTATCATGTGTTTACAACTATCATGTGTTTACAACTATCATGTGTTTACAACTATCATGTGTTTACAACTATCATGTGTTTACAACTATCATGTGTTTACAACTATCATGTGTTTACAACTATCATGTGTTTACAACTATCATGTGTTTACAACTATCATGTGTTTACAACTATCATGTGTTTACAACTATCATGTGTTTACAACTATCATGTGTTTACAACTATCATGTGTTTACAACTATCATGTGTTTACAACTATCATGTGTTTACAACTATCATGTGTTTACAACTATCATGTGTTTACAACTATCATGTGTTTACAACTATCATGTGTTTACAACTATCATGTGTTTACAACTATCATGTGTTTACAACTATCATGTGTTTACAACTATCATGTGTTTACAACTATCATGTGTTTACAACTATCATGTGTTTACAACTATCATGTGTTTACAACTATCATGTGTTTACAACTATCATGTGTTTACAACTATCATGTGTTTACAACTATCATGTGTTTACAACTATCATGTGTTTACAACTATCATGTGTTTACAACTATCATGTGTTTACAACTATCATGTGTTTACAACTATCATGTGTTTACAACTATCATGTGTTTACAACTATCATGTGTTTACAACTATCATGTGTTTACAACTATCATGTGTTTACAACTATCATGTGTTTACAACTATCATGTGTTTACAACTATCATGTGTTTACAACTATCATGTGTTTACAACTATCATGTGTTTACAACTATCATGTGTTTACAACTATCATGTGTTTACAACTATCATGTGTTTACAACTATCATGTGTTTACAACTATCATGTGTTTACAACTATCATGTGTTTACAACTATCATGTGTTTACAACTATCATGTGTTTACAACTATCATGTGTTTACAACTATCATGTGTTTACAACTATCATGTGTTTACAACTATCATGTGTTTACAACTATCATGTGTTTACAACTATCATGTGTTTACAACTATCATGTGTTTACAACTATCATGTGTTTACAACTATCATGTGTTTACAACTATCATGTGTTTACAACTATCATGTGTTTACAACTATCATGTGTTTACAACTATCATGTGTTTACAACTATCATGTGTTTACAACTATCATGTGTTTACAACTATCATGTGTTTACAACTATCATGTGTTTACAACTATCATGTGTTTACAACTATCATGTGTTTACAACTATCATGTGTTTACAACTATCATGTGTTTACAACTATCATGTGTTTACAACTATCATGTGTTTACAACTATCATGTGTTTACAACTATCATGTGTTTACAACTATCATGTGTTTACAACTATCATGTGTTTACAACTATCATGTGTTTACAACTATCATGTGTTTACAACTATCATGTGTTTACAACTATCATGTGTTTACAACTATCATGTGTTTACAACTATCATGTGTTTACAACTATCATGTGTTTACAACTATCATGTGTTTACAACTATCATGTGTTTACAACTATCATGTGTTTACAACTATCATGTGTTTACAACTATCATGTGTTTACAACTATCATGTGTTTACAACTATCATGTGTTTACAACTATCATGTGTTTACAACTATCATGTGTTTACAACTATCATGTGTTTACAACTATCATGTGTTTACAACTATCATGTGTTTACAACTATCATGTGTTTACAACTATCATGTGTTTACAACTATCATGTGTTTACAACTATCATGTGTTTACAACTATCATGTGTTTACAACTATCATGTGTTTACAACTATCATGTGTTTACAACTATCATGTGTTTACAACTATCATGTGTTTACAACTATCATGTGTTTACAACTATCATGTGTTTACAACTATCATGTGTTTACAACTATCATGTGTTTACAACTATCATGTGTTTACAACTATCATGTGTTTACAACTATCATGTGTTTACAACTATCATGTGTTTACAACTATCATGTGTTTACAACTATCATGTGTTTACAACTATCATGTGTTTACAACTATCATGTGTTTACAACTATCATGTGTTTACAACTATCATGTGTTTACAACTATCATGTGTTTACAACTATCATGTGTTTACAACTATCATGTGTTTACAACTATCATGTGTTTACAACTATCATGTGTTTACAACTATCATGTGTTTACAACTATCAGGTGTTTACAACTATCATGTGTTTACAACTATCAGGTGTTTACGATTATTCTACTGAGAGACACGGCAAGAATATTCTAAGTAATCGTAAGAATGCGTCTGGTCATCAAATCTATGAGTTGTAGTTGGTTTAGACTAGGGCATGGGTGCTAAGGCAGTCTGTGTAGACTCGTTGGTTTAGACTAGGGCATGGGTGCTAGGGCTGTCTGGGTAGACTCGTTGGTTTAGACTAGGGCATGGGTGCTAAGGCAGTCTGTGTAGACTCGTAGGTTT